>JAGFPH010004712.1:27268-43008 GCA_018207615.1 Philaenus spumarius
TGTTCACCCCTTAGCAGCACGTAACAAAATGTAAAACCGGTTTACTTATTATATATGTATCTTGTAAGAAATAAATGTAAAAAAATTCATCTTTTTGGCTTTAAGGAAACTATGACAATCGGGATAGATTTGATCAGCTTTACACATTTAAATATTTCCTTAAAATTAATAAATGCCAAATTTCGAATCTTTAGCTTTAAGTGAGGTAATTAATATGTATGGTTCTAGGGATTGTTTTAACCCTTAAACGTAAAATATTTAAAAATTCATTTTTAGTGCACCTCTAGCACCTATGAGCAATTTGTGTACCAAATTCCACGTTTCTAGCCCATATGGTTTTTGAGATATAAAACAAACTATATTTATGGTTTTAGGGGTTGTTTCAACGCTTAAACGCGAAATATTTAAAAATCCATTCTTATTGTGCCTCTAGCACCTATGAGCAATTTGTGTACCATATTCCACCTTCGTATACCATATGGTTCTTGAGATATAAAAAAAAACAATATTTATGGTTTTAAGGGTTGTTTTAACCCTTAAACGCTAAATATTTAATAATTATTTCTTAGTGCAAATCTAAGGCCTATGAGATGAGCAATATATTTACCAAATTCCACGTTCCTAGGCCATATGGTTTTTTAGATATAAAACAAACAATATTCGTGGCTTTAGGGGTTGTTTCAACCCGTAAATGCGAAATATTTGAAAATTCTTTCTTTGTGCGCCTCTAGGGCCTAAGAGCAATATGTGTACCAAATTTCACATTCTTAGGAGATGTGGGTTTCGAGATACTGTGATAAGTTAGTGAGTCAGTGGTATTTCAGCTTTAAATATAATATAGTTAGATATGTTAGACGTATTATTTAGTTTTTAACCGTTGTCTAATAACTTATAAGGTCTGTTGAAGCTGTTCTTGGAACATAAACACGATTTTTACAGAGTGTTCATAAAATCCCTTTAACTCTTTTTATAACTTTTGTTACTAAAAATAAATTCACATAAGTTTGTAAATATCTTGTGTTGCATAACAGGACAAATTTGTTGACATATATGAACCTCTATGATTTCGGGGGCTTGAGGGTGGCAGGGGTCAACAATTTCAAATCTAAACGTAGGTCATGTATACACCATTGATAAGCTTATTAAAAGAGAAACAGAATAGCGTAAACTAGAGCTTAATATCTTACTTGTTGTTTCTAAGTACTGGACAATCAAAGTGGTGGAAAGTGATATTTTTTTATAACACCAAAGAATGTTCTTGTCCGTAAAAAATATATTTTCAATCCTTGTATTCATTTGAGCGATTCATTTAAAAAATAACAAATCTGAGTGTTACCACAACAAATATCAGGAACAAAATGAGGGAGGAATTGCTATCCTATCAGTACACGAAAAGTAGTGCTTATCAGTTAGGCATACAGTAGAGAAAAGCAGGAGCGAAGGACAAAGGTGTATTCCCTGTTCCATCTACATTCTCCCCCAAAGTTTTTCAAGTAGACATAGAAACTCAGATAAGTTACTAATGTGGTACCTTAATACATTTATTTACAGTTTATATTTTAAAAATGTGTTACATTTAATCTACAACTTACTTATTCCTTATATTATGAAATTAGTAACCTGCTTTGATGATACAATTATCATTTTTCAGAACTTTGATTGTCCACTACTTGTAAAACGAAGGAGGATACTAAGCTCTAGTTTGCGCCATTCTGTTTCTCTTTTAATAAGCTTTCCAATATTGTATTACATGACTTATTTTTAGATTTGAAATTGTTGACCCCTGCCCCCTCAAGCCTCTCCCAAATCATATAGGTTCAGATATGTCAAAAAATTTGTCCTGTTATGCAACACAAAATATATACAAAGTTTTGTGAACTTATTTTCAGTAACAAAAATAATGAAAAGGGTAAAAGGGACTTTATGAACACTCTGTATAAATATTTATCATTTTTCGCCTATAAAAAAATATATATATTTTTTTATTGTGTTTAAGTTCCAAGAACAGCTTCAACAGACCTTATAAGTTAGAAGATAACTGTTAATAAAGTTAGAAGATAACGGTTAAAGACTAAATTATTGTACGTCTTACCTATTATAAATAGTCCACACTGCATTGACTCATCGTTCCATATTACATAGTGCTATGGGTCTGCCTCACAGGTTCGTATTATGGCAGATGAACGCGCACAGAAGACGCAAATCCTCATCACTGAGTAGACTGAATTGGATATGCCAGAGTAAAATTAATATTGAAATTGTAGAACTGTTAAAATTTGTTTTAGTTGGCTATGAATAGTTTTGCCCATGATTTTCAAACTTATGACACCAACTTATATTTTGCTGAGTTACACTCAAAACTTACTGGTTTAGGTAACTTTTATTTTATCTAGTTTTTCTTTCTCTCCCACCAACTTTACGTCCATTTTACACTTCCTCAAACTTTATATCTCTCTCTTTCCCACACCCCCTTTCGCTTGTTTAACTTTATATTCCCTGCCCTTCATATTTTTCTCTCACACTTCATATTTAAATATAACCTATCTTTCCTTTTCCAATTTGTACCTAGATATCATCTCCTGCCTTTATTGTCGTACCTGACCGAGCGAAGCGAGGTCTCCGTTTTAGCTCGACCGTTCGGCATTTCGTCTGTGTGTCTGTCTCACGATTACGGCCAAACTCCTTGACCTATTGTGAAGATTTTTTGCATGAATGTTCCTTATTACAAGGCCAAGCAATGTATATATTCGGTTTTTTCAATTTTTCATTTTCAACACCTTAAATAAAATAAAAATTGCGGCCTCACCGTTTCTCTCAGTGTAAGCTTTTTTCCAAAGCCAGTTTGTGGCTTAACCGTAAGTCGAATTTAAAAACTAATAACATTTTGCGAGTAGCAAATTTGATGTTCTACATACATTTTGTATAGATTTTTTCAGTTTCTAACGGTAAGCTCACAAAATGGCCGCAAACTTCAAATTTGTTAAAAATCGTCTAAGTTTTTGTATTTTAACCATGTTTTATAAGTTTATTCTAAACCAATTCAAAAGTGTTCTATAGCTTTTTTGTAGATAAAGGTTCAAAGAATTCATATATGCCAGTAAAAAATGATTGAAGTAAAATTAACAAAGTTATTAGCTGAAGAAACAAGCAGTTCAATAACGAAAGGAAAAAGTTCGATTTTAGGCCTGCATAAAAAGAAGTAAATTTTTTTTTGTAATTTTTTCATAACTGTTAAAAAGTTTCGTAATTTAGTTCTAAATAGAACTGTATAAAAATATTTATCAATTTCAAATTTATTATTTTGAAAACACCAGTTTTTATGTTCCTACTACAAGACTGCTAACAAAACTGGGCCTATTTTGAATTGTTATTTAGGAATACTATATCCTTTGCCCAAAATTGACAAATTATTATAAGAAAGTGTAGAGAATAAATCAAAGAATTGAACTGTATACTTGTAAATTATTATTCCATAAAAGTATTTGATTTAGCTTTACTTGAATTAAAAAATGAGATGAAACAAATGAAACCTCGCGGCGATAAACGACATACAAAAAATGACCGTTGGACAGCGTGGGAAGTGTTAGTACATGGTTTGAGATCACTATCGCGACGCTGTAACATCGTTTGTTTTCATTATATCTAATATTATAATATATATGGAACTGTAAATACATTGTTAAGTTTTAGTTATTTAAGTATGTAAATATTTGATTCTGTTTTCCCTCAATAACGCGATATTTTTAGCTACCTTACGTATTATTAACCTAAATAAAACGCAATGCCCCCTAAAGAAAATCTTTAGCAGTTAGAGTCCAAGAAAAAAAACAAAAAAAAAACGAGAACTAGAAACCCCGTAATCGCGAGTATTGCAAAATAATGTTTCACTAGTTAAACCTTCTGCTTAAGTCCTTAATGGCACACTATTTTTATCTAAGCTCAATACCACATTTGTTATTTCAACGAGCGAGGTCTACTGTTCACAGAACTACTAGAATATATCATGTAAATCCTTTTGTCTGCACATATTTCACGATGTATAAAAGAGAAAGTCCTGAATGACTGTCATAAATATCGCTAATTGTCAACTCTTTTGGCACGAGTAATTTTTTAATTTAATTAGACAAAATAAAGGTTTTCTTTCTGATATTTTGTACTTGAGGATTTGATATCTGGTTACTCCTATAACACAATCAACTGTAATTCTCCTGCTTTCTTTGAAAGTTGAGAGCTAAAATTTGACACTTTCCTTTCTTAAGTCATTAATAGGAATAGCAAAGCACTCACAGTTCGGTTACTAACGTCTAGGAATGAAAATAAGGTAACTATACTTAAACAACCAATCTGAGTTATTATAATTTCCAATAATGATGTAGGAATGATTTATGTACATTTTCCTTTGCTATACTTATAGAAAAATTAGTGCAAATAATTAAAGAAATTGCTAAATATGGGCATATGTTAATCTTAGTTAAACAGTTAATTAATAACGTTGTGCACAATTTAGTATCACACTAAAGAAGTTCAAATATATAAATAAATTAATTGTAGCAATTGTCTTGGATTTATTCAGGTGCAAACTTGTTCCTGAAATGTAACTTATAACTAAATAACAATGTAATATAGGTATTAATCAATTATAAAATCTACAGCAAATTGTGAATTGCTGAGATCGTTGAATCTAATGCTGTTTACAATACCCTTGATAGTTGTCTTCAATTGGAAGAGTGCACATTTGGGCTCTATAATTTAATTTCATACGTGCAAGTACTAGTAATCTATTTGCTCAGATATAGTAAAGACAATAGTTTCCGCGTTCTCTTGCCACAGAAATAAACTGGTAATGGGTTATTGTATGGATGTATAAACAAAAATCTTAATAAAGTCAATCAACCAGTAAAATCAGTTCTGTATTCCGTTAAGGTAACTCGTTAATTGATTCATTTTATTTCTGTCATTGTTAATTTGATTTAATTAGCAAACAAAAAACTGAAATCCTCTCGTATGTTCTATAAAAACCTCGGTCGGGGCAGTCTTTGTCCGTGTTAAAATAAGGAACTCTTCTCAAGCTTATCCAGGAACTTGTTTTTTTTTCTAAAATTAAATAAATATATTTTATGATTTAATAAAGGTGAACATTTCAGGTTTATGTAACTATATGTACCTCAATTATTTATTTTATGTATGGGGTAAATGTCTACATTGGTTTTTACTTAAGAGAGTACATTAAATAATTTTCTAAGATCATTATTATGCAGTTAATGTTTCTGCGTTTAAACGAAAATGGTAATTATAAAAAATAATACTGTAGGCCTCCAAATAGCTAAAAATAAAATGTAAATATTTATAATATCAAATCTTCTTCTGCATTAATAACAACAACGCAACTTCAACACGTCATTTACTAAATATACCGAACTAACCATTTATTCAATAACAATAACCAAGGCAGGAATATTTTATTATACAAACATTGGGGGTGGCAACGGGAAAAAACATATTTTTCTCAAATTTCTTTAAACAAATTTTTGATATGGTTAAAAAATATCTTTTTAAGATATATTGTACATAAAATATTAATTTTTTTAGTACAAAACTTTTGTCCTAAAATGTATAGTGATATTTTATCATTTTTTTTATTTGAGTATATATGTAATAAAGTGCTGGTTAGTATAGTTAAGTCGAACTTCTGTATGACACCTTAACCAATCGCTGTGAATTTCACTTTGAATTTCACAAGTAAGTGTTCCAATAAAGGTTCAGTTTTTCCTTTGAAAGTACGGAACCATATAAAACAAAAAAAATGCGTTTTTCAAACAAAATCTCTTAACTTCAAAATAAAATCATGCTCGGCCCAATCTAAAACAAAAATCAAGACAATACACATCCAATGTTACCCATTTAAGGAAAAATGTGCCATTATCATCGGATAGGATGGTAGTTTTGGAATCATTAGAAATAAACAAACATATAAAAAATTAGTCTGTATTAAATATATAGCATTTATTTACTTGTACGTATATTTGAATTTATTTTAACTATTTGTTTGAGAACTTATTTAATGAACCTGCGTTTCATATTGTGTTAAATAAAACAATGTCACGTTAAAGGTTATGTGCTTTTACATGAAGTCCCTTTAGTACACAATGTAGCATTAAATCTTTACAACCTCATCGTATGAAACCATTATAAGCACATACATTATTATAGCGATAGAGCCGTTGCCGTCCTATTTACATAACACTAGATCTGAATTTTGGTACTAAAACGTATGTAAACGATTTTCTAAATATTTCAACAATAAAATGGGTTATAAAACGTAGGAGGGGATTATTATTCTTAAATGACAGACCATGGGCCGAGGGGGGTAATTTCAACTGCTCGTTATGTAACTTGCATGAAAAAGAGGACGTTTTACATTTCGTGACACGCTGTCCTAATTTAAAGGAAATTCGAAGACTGTATTGGAAGTGTTTTATTGTCTAGGGAGGAAATTCAGGAAATATTTAAATGGAAGGGATTGGGCCTGCCTGGTGTAAATGCCCAAAAAGCATTTCAATGTAGATGGGGATTAATTAGTGAATTCAATTATTATTATATGTAGGCCTATATATAAAGGTTACAAATACCTTATTTCATTCCGTCGAACAATCCAATGTATTTATCCTTGCGGATAACTAGTTTCGACTGCTATACCGTCATTGTCAGATCCTAGACACCGTTGTTGGGAAGAAGTTGTTCAGCCATTCTGAGGCGTCGTCTTATTATCTGTCGTCACTCGAAGAGTTTGAGATATACGACGCAATACAAATCAAACACCGCCTCTTGTGAAACGACAAAATAAATTATTGCTCGAATGCACTGTTTAATACTGTAATCAAACTAAGGAAAGGGATCAAGCGACACGACCCGTTCAATGTTTAGTTAGTTATCAGTGACCGCTCGGCTCATCCACTCTTGTTTCGCCAATACCAAACGTTGGTTCAAAAAGCAGCGAACATTCGTTACCGGCCGGTTTATGTGTTTTAAGTATGCATGTGCACCGTTTTCATTGTGTAATTGTTTTAATCAATTTTGATTGTTTTAGTCAATTTTAATTAAATTATTCTTTTAAACAACAATATGAGACAGACAATAAGACGACGCCTCAGAATGGCTGAACAACTTCTTCCCAACAACGGTGTCTAGGATCTGACGATGACGGTATAGCCGTCGAAACTAGTTATCCGCATGGATAAATACATTGGATTGTTCGACGGAATGAAATAAGGTATTTATAACCTTTATATATACATTAAATATACAATCCAGGAGGCTAACCACACATTATGCCTAATATTAATATATGCCAGGGCAAATTGATTAAGTTGTCTGTATAAATATAATATATTTTCTAGTTGTCTAAGTGTCTTTCCTGTATGTATGAATGTAAATATATACGTCTGATTGTAATCTATACTTATAAAAGCCAAATACCATTGACTCATTGACTCAGTTTCTCCAAAACCACGAGGCCTACAAACATGAAATTTGGCACTAATACTCTTTATAGGCTCTAGACGCGCACTAAGAAAGGGTTTCCGAAAATTCGAAATTTTACGGGGGGTTTTGGGGGTTCAAAGTTACTAAATCACGATTTATCAAAACCTACCGAACGGATTGGAATGAAATTTGGTATGTATCTTCCTCTAGGGCCATAGATGCACGCTAAGAAAGGGTTTTTAAAAACTAGACATTTTAGGGGGGTTGGGGGGGGGGTAAAAGTTACAAAATCACGATTTAACTAAAACCATCGAACGGATTGGAATGACATTTGGTTTGTAGCTTCCCCTAGGGCCCTAGGTACTCGCTAAGAAAGGGTTTTAAAAAATTCGAAATTTTAGGGAGGTTTGCGGGGGTCAAAGTTACTAAAAAATCCCCATAAGAAATACATAGTGTAATATATTTATTGATATAATATATATTTTGTTAATATACATGTAACTTTGATTTGTCTATCCGTGCAAAGCCGGGTCGGGCCAACTAGTAGTGTATAAGTATAAAGCATGTATGTAGTATAATATATTTTATTTCTTTGTTTATATAATATATAGTTTATAAAATAGAATAATATATTATAGTTTATAGATTTAAAAATAGTTTTTCCATTAAAAGTAAAAAAATACTACAACTTTTACCAACCTGGCAGGCGGTCTTTAAATACCATTGCCTCGTAGTGTTATTAAATTAAGTATATTTATGTAAAAAAAGAAGAAAAAAAGAAATGTGCATAATAAAGCACTGTTATTATTATTATTATTATTATTATACATTATAACAGTAATATTTATAGCTACATCAAGTTATAGCGGACTTGTTGATAAATAAATCTAACACGTTGTTTGTTATAAATAAATATGGAACTTGTTTTGTGAGTCTCTTTGCCCACTAATTTATGTACTATATTATTTAATTTAAACAAATTAAATATTGGTGTTACCATCGCTTCTGAATAGAGAAATAGAAAAGAACCCCTTGAAAACCCGTACCTATAGTAACGTTCGCAGTACAATTATTATTCAACTCATATTTATACTTTAGTTATATAACGGTAGAATCAGACCACCCGGGTGCAATGTATAGCGATTGAACCAAATGAGCCTTATTTAATATATAGGAATTAAAATGTTTTTAAAATTCCCACTGATGTAAAAAATGTAGGTGAAAAAGAATTTAAAACCAGCAATAAAAATGATTTTAACACAGAGCGCATATTATTCTGTACAGGGATCTAAGGATGAAAGTTCCTAGCTCCTAGGACTTTGTAATATTTTTTATTTTTTCATGGTTGTTTCATATTATAATGGCTGTTATAATATTGTTTTTACGCTTATAAATATATTACAAATGTATAAGATATGAAATGTTTTATTATTGTGATGCATCTGAGTTTTAATCTTGTTAATTTGACTTTTCACCTGTTTTTCTCCAGTCCCCAACCGGTTTGTAAAATGATATGTGAAATAAATTATTTCTATTTCCAATAAACAATCTATACACAGCAAGGTCGTCACAGACAAATAATTCCCCGCTTGAATCCATATCTCATTCTCTAACACATTGTGCTGCCGTTAAGTTGTATTTAGAGCCTAATATGTGTAGCGCCAAATAAATATGTGTAGCGCCAAATATGTGTAGCGCCACAGTTAAATACTTCACAATTTAACTTCTGAAATAAGAGGATTACAAAGAAAACATAATTTACATAAACAATCTGTATAATTTAACAAATCTTACTGACCGCAGATAAAACAATAATATCCTGTCACGATGGTATAACGTGATAATAGTTAATGCATTATACTAATTGAAAAAGCTAAAGCAATAAATACTTGGTCTAGTGTGGCCCATAATTGTATTAGAGTTTAGTAAATTTAATTAAACTATTGTACAAGGTCAGTGAAGCTAGTGAAGAAACAACATGCTCTATTGCTCTTCAGTAATAAATGGAAATTGCAGCAGCGAACCTAGCCTTTGCTTTTGTAACACGTTAGTACATCTCCGCTTTATCAAAACATAGGTTGTATTATAGAATATATTTAACCTTGTTGTTGCTATTTTAAAAATTATATTTCTTTATAAAACCCTTTCATGCTATATCATTGCTTCCTACAATAGCATAATTAATATATTTGTCTAAACAAATGTGTAGAACTAATAATAAACTCGAAGTTAACCTAATAAATAATAACAAACGTCTAAATCAAAGTTTTATGTAGACACAATAAGAGAACTTATAATAAAATGAACGGATGATTGGATCTTAAATCTGATGGAAAATTGTTATTTTTAAATTAATTTTCTACAACTTTTGTGTTCAACATTTTCCATCTCTTACCGTCTTCTTACAAAACGCGATCAAAGTGGAAAAATGAAAAAAATTACAAAATCTTTCCCGCCCAAAAGGTGCTTTCAAAATTAAAAATGTAAACTTTTAGCAATTTTTCTGAAAGTTTCTCGTCGAGAGCTTTAATTCAAGTAGGCCTATGAGGTTGAGTTGGGACCGATATAAGTAAGTGCCTCATAATTAATGTTGGTGAATCAGTGAAATCGTCTAGATTTAATGCCATTGGGTGGATCCTCCCTTCTCGTGGCTAAATGGATGATTGGATCTTGAATCAGACGGAAAATCGTTTGTTTGAAATTTAATTTTCTACAACTTTTGTATTTAACATTTTTTTCTATCTCATAACTTTTTCGTACATAACGCGCTCAAAGTGAAAAAATGAAAAAATCGAAATAATCGAAAAAAATCTTTCCCGCCCAAAAGGTGCTTCCAAAATTAAAATAATTTAAATTCTGGCAATTATCACAAAAGTTTCTCGTCGAGAGCTTTAATTCAAGTAAAAGGTTGAGGGGGTTCGATTACGTTAAGTGCCTAATAATTTAAGTAAGCTTATAAAGTAAATAAGTCTAGCTTTATATAAGTAGATATTGATATTCTCCATCAGTTTTGTATAGCTTCACTGGAAACATTATTTGTACAAGTTACATCACTTTAATAGCTTGCCAAAAATAATAATATGGCGGTTGTTTTCTTTAAGAAATAAACCAGAGAGGTTTGAGTTTGAATAGTGGTAAGGGTTCAATGCAGCCATTACACCAAAAAGTTTAAATGTGATACTTATACTTACCGAATAACCATCTAACGAATAACAACTATGGTCGACATAAAGTGTACCTTGGAGGTGGGTGCTTCCAACACAGTAGGTACAGATGGAAACATATGTGAAGAAGCGGGTCGCTCAGGCAGGCGATGTGTGTGTGTGGAAGGGAGGAGGTATGCCATGGGTGGAGGGTGGCGGATGGGGGATGTGACTGCTGCCAGTACACTACTACCCAGTCTACTTTTTACGGCCGGTCCGCGACGCATGGCTTACTGTGTCTTTGATTTCCTAATAGTAGAACAACTCGGATGCTAATCCATTTTGTTTGTACACCACAAACAGAGTAAACATAAGTCATTGTTTCCTTATCACATAAATTAACTCGGGGTGTCAACACTACAATGTTTTTAGGAACGGCACTGTACTAAACAACGCGACGAACCCTGCTGTTACCGACTGACTAGCAAAACTGGCCTAAACGCTGTTAGCGCATGCGCATTGACCGTCCCTGCTTCTGCGCATACAGCCAGCCGCTTCATCACATATATTTCCATCTGTAGTATATTTCTGGACACTACATGAATTCAAAACATACATTTTATAATTATTTCACAAAGTTTTAATCAGATATAATTTGTTTATAAAATTATATAAGGACTTCTAACATCACAGGAATAATAAACAAATTTAAAAAAAAACATAATCTTCAGTATACTTTCGGAGACTTCGGAGGGGTTTGAGCTGTTTACGAAATGTTTGGAAATATCACAAAATTCTTTAAAACACAGAAATGAGATCCTTAAATAACCCATTTCCAACGACTTTCTTTCAAGCTCAACAGTATTTAAAACCAACAGTGTATATGCATACAACATAGTTACTGTTATAAATTTCTGTAAAAGTTTATTTTAAGACTTAGGAAAAGTTATCTTTTTTCCTTAAAAAAAATACAGCTGATAAAAATACACTTTGTAGTATGCGTAGGCCTATCAATATACATCTGAAATACCATCTGCTATTTTAATACAATTACCAAACTTGTTGAAACACTAAATTGAAGTACAAAATTAATACAACATTTAACATAAATTATAACCTCCTGATACAAACCTGACCTAACAAGTTTGTAACTTTAAAACCATAATTTTTAGCTAAGCTCATTTGAATTATGGATGTAGCAAAAATACGACCTTCTTTAACAGACTTTGTTAATTTTCGTCAATGCTATTAAACATGTGTTTTTTTATCAATAATATGTTGGGCGAAACTCGATTTTTATAGTAGGGCTTTAGGGAAATTCTCACGAAATCTTGTCATAAATGAACGTCCAGTCTGTCCAATATAAAAATCGTTGCAAGTGGAACACTTAAGTTTATAAATACCAATTGAATTGTATATTTGTTATTGGTGGTTTTATGTTTAGTGTTTAAGGCTTTATCGAGTTTATTGCTGGTTTTATAAGAAAGCGTAATGCCATTTTGCTTCAGCTCTTTACGCAGGGCGTGGTTTAAGGTCCTGCCGTATTCTATGGACAATTAATTACTTAGGTTTCTCACTATCCGTGGTTCTGTTAATGTTTGGTGTGTTTCTTAATTAACCTGCCAATTAAATCAGCTGTGTACCCATTGGAAGTTGAATTCTGATTAATAGTACGAACTTCTTTAGTATAATTTTCTTTAGATAGTGGGAATTTAAGAAGTCTGTCGACCATACGGTTGTACGCCGCCAACTTATGTTGCATTGGATGGTTTGGTCGGTAGAGGTTGGTTTTCTGTAAATGTTGCATTCCTCTTCTTATTTATTGGATGTATCCATAAACGTTTGTCTGCTTCTTTTCCACAAACTATCCAGTAGCACAATAATACTACTACATCATCGTCCAGCGCTATTGTGAAGATTGATTTCAGTTCTGAATTGTTTTCAGTAAAAACAAAAACAAAAATTGCTTCAAGCTAAATCGTTTTTGCTTAAAGCAGTTTTCGTGGATATGTAAAACACCCGGCCTACCGAAAAACGTTTCTACGTTGAGCAGAATGTTTTCGCGTAAAACAAAAACGTTTTTGCTTAAAGCAGTTTTGCTGGATAAGTGTGCGGCCGGCCTAAACAGTAATACAGTACAACACAAAATACGAGTTCGTTTAAAATGTTACGAGTACAACTCAATGTTAAAATGTGTTTATACTCGTATTTACTATTAGAATAATATCACCCTATATTTCACTCACGAACAGTTATTAACGCCTATAAATTACATTCCAAGTTATTGCGTCGGCACTGCATAACTGAAATAGTTTTCGAGAACTCTAAATGTACATATTTTGCTCGCCTAATATTACAGGATTTTTATTCACGTGGCACCAACAGGGAACAATATACGTGAAAATTTTATAGTAATGGAACATTTTTAATAAATTTGTGATCGTCTTCGAATAAAATGACTTTGTCGTGCAAAAAAATAAAATTAATTAACCAATTAACTTCAGAAAACCACTAACTACTTTCCTCTTGTTAAAGTGGTCTTTTGTATTACACAAATTCTATTTGATTATTAACAATATTTTACAAAGAGATCTGTTAAAAATAATTAACTGATTAAAATATTGCAGAAATAATTATTCGGCTTCAAATGATAACATCCCACGTAGATCGTTAACGGTTGTTTATAAGAGAAGAGTTAAAAACAATTAATTATGTGTTTCCTTTATAAAGTAGTTTTAATGGTCTGTCTAGTGCAAAGTTTTTTTTTCTTGAAACAAACTATTCCTAATTAAAATATTAAATTTAATGATGTCTTAAAGTGAGTTTTTTGCTAACTGGGATAGTAAACACAACTTATACGTATTCTTTAATTACATTTTGAAAATCTACCCTATGTATACTAATATACTAAGTCTCCTTACAATATGTATTATGATTTGTTATTGTGTAAATTATTTTATATTTTTGATTCTAATCTAATTGATATAGCCGTTATTGCAAACAACATGACTTCAGCCTATCTACGGGCTGTTAACTTGTTTTTAATAGCCTACTAAAGACAAAATGTTCCATGAATGTCAAATGCATGTTCATTATTTCGACATTTGCGAAAACTTAATTCTTGAATTCTGCGTGATTTCATTATTTCGTTTCGTGTACATATATACAGTAAAATTACATGATATACAAATTTTACTTCTGTTAAAATTGTTATTCTGTATTCTGTGTTTGTTGTATTGACTTTTCCAGTTCTGTTATTCTAAAAAAAAAATTATTACTTTACTTTGCGGTATAAATAAGAAATAAAAATTTTGATGTATACCGTTGAATCAAATTTGTTAAAACTCCTGGAAAATAATGCTCCAAGTAAATATTTTCTTAAATGGTGGTCATCACATATGAAGGTAAATCCTGAACACCGGCAAAGCTTTAACAATATTCCAGTTTCTGTTTCAAAGTGAAGTTTAACCAATCTGTCACGTGACACTATTAATTACTTTGTACAACAATAACCGGCGTAGTTTTGCTCTCAGTTGGCGTTAGAATGCCTTTGTGAATGTGATGGTTATTTAAGGAGCTTAACACCCACATGAGTTTATTGCAGTGTAGATCAAGGAAACTGTGGCATTGTCGCTGCTCATGAAATTTTCTCCGTTTGAATTGGTTTACAGATATTTTATAAAGTACTAGCTGAGTACCCGTGCTTCGCTACATGGAATCTTTTTTTATTACTGTGTTACATAATTGTAATATTTTTCCTCATCTTCTTTCATCTTTTATTTCACGAAAGTGAATTTATTACACGTATTTTCAATTAGTTTGGTATTTATTGTTCACCGGCTGCCATTCAATCACCTTCTTCAAGGTATGTGGGCTGAATAAATTAAATCAGTTAACAAATAAAGAATTCAGAGTGATGAGCGTCTTCTTTTTCAACCACTAAATCTACAGATTGCTAAATCACAGTCTTAGCTGGATGTTGCAGATGGCCCATATAAGTATTTAATTGCAAATGCATAAATCGGGATTTGATCAGCGTAAATATTTAAATATTTCCTTAAAATTAATGAGTGCCGAATTTCAGCTCTCTAGCTTTAAGGAAAATATAACATTTAATATTTATTTATTTGTTTTAGGGGTAGTTACTACATTTCTAACTCTTAGAAGAACGTGGAAAAATGTAAAACTGAGTTATTTTTTATATCTATCTTGTAAGAAATAGATGTACAAAATATTTGCTCTCTAGCTTAAGGACAGTATAAACATGAATATTTATTGTTTTTAGGGGTTGTTATCAAATTTTCACCCTATAGCAGCACGTAACGAATTGTAAAACTGGTTTAATTTTTATGTGTATTGTGTAAGAAATAAATGTACCAAATTTAAGCTTTCTAGCTTTAGGGAAAGTATAGTAAACAATATTTTATTATTTTAGGGGTTGTATCAACCCTTAAATTCCAAATATTTCAAAATCCTTTTTAGTGCGCCTATAGCGTTTATGAGCATTATGTGTACCAAATTTCACGTTTCTAGGTGGTATGGTTTTTGAGATACTGTGATCAGTGAGTGTGTGAGTAGGTTTTAAATTTTATATATTATATAGATTATTATATCTATGTGATTTAGAGTAGGCCTACTATTTCTTTCTTTTATTTCCCGTACAAATATGTGAAATGTTGAGACTATTAGTTGTATTAGTTTTGGCCTAATTCTTCTGTTAATACTGTTCACCGCTGTTTTCTTGTTTGTAGTTAAAAATTCCGAACTAGAAACAAGTTCGGTATTCCGAAAGTATATACCTACTTGTTAAAAGTTTTGAGTTTTTCAGTTTCCCTGTAATAAAAATAATAACATTTTGTATAAGATTTTTTAGATAATCGATAATTTGTAAATATGAAATGTAACTTGATTTAACAAAAATTAAAATTAAACGCTGCATTTCTATAAATGTACTTTTTTTTATTTCATGGCACTACATTGAGTAAAAATGTATAATGTAATATATTTGTACAATATCTACATTTATCATTGTTAATATTTTAATTTTATTCTGAGATCAGATATAGAGCCAACTGGCCTGGCCGCTCAGACAAATTATTACAAACAAGGAATGAT
>JAGFPH010004712.1:43684-64394 GCA_018207615.1 Philaenus spumarius
TTTGAGCCGCCATCTTTTTTTTTTGGCAGCCATCTTGTTTTGTAATAATTAATATTTAATTTAATTTAATTTTTTGCTTTGAAAAAAGTTTGGGTGTCGCCGAGAGTCGAACCGGGTATCACCATGACGCGATTCCGCAGCGCTAGCGGTTAAGCTACGCCGACTCTGTTGAGAATGTACTGTTTTGTGAAGTATATAAGTTTACCATCCGTCAGCAACCTTGCATCAGGTGCACGGTGTTATAGTGTCGTCGGGATATAGTATAAATTGTATTATAACAACCCAAACATTACCGATCGTTCCCGAATCCGACCGAAGGTCACTTAGAGAAATTATTAGCTTTAAATTGTTATAGTGTCGTCGGGTTATAGTATAAAGTGCATTATATAAACCCGAACATTACCGATCGTCCCCGAATCGGACTTAGAGAAATTAAAAGCTTTAAATGTTATAGTACCCTTGTAATATAGTATAAATTGCATTATATAACCCCGAACACTACCGATCGCCCCCGAGTATATCCGAATCGGACTTAGTCAAAATTAAGACTCGCAAACTGGTATTTTCCGAACGTAAGGCTCTCCCGCAACCCCCGAAAGTCGTACTTGGGCGAAATAAAGCTTAGGCTGATCATAGGTGTTGCCGCACCCCCCTTGTAATATATTTCTACCGGTCTTACCCGAACCAAAACGACGGACTTGACCGAGCTTAGGCTTCGCTGTACCCTGAATTATTTTTATAAAATGTGTTATATTGTACGGAAAACCGAGCTAACCCGAACGTAAGGTTCTGCCCGAGTTCAATCGAAGGGCACTTAGCCGAAATAAAACTTTGGCTAAAATTAGGCTCTCCCGCAACCCCCGAAATTCGTACTTAGGCGAAATAAAGTTTAGGCTAACCGTAGGCGCCCCCGCACCCCGTGCGTATGATTTACACTATTTCTACCGGTCTTACCACGAACCAAAACGCCAGACTTGACCGAGCTTAGGCTTCGCTGTACCCCGAATTATTTTTATGAATGTGTTTTAATGTATGGAAAACCGAGATAACCCGAACGTAAGGTTCTGTCCGAGTGCAACCGAAGGGCACTTAGCCGAAATAAAATTTTGGCCAAAATTAGGCTCTGCCGCATCCTTGCAAACCACACTTAGGCTAACCATAGGCGCTCCCGCACCCCGTGCGTATGATATACACTGTTTCTAACAGTCTTACCCGAACCAAAACGCCGGGCTTGACCGAGCTTAGGCTTCGCTGTACCCCGAATTATTTTTATAAAATGTGTTATATCGTACGGAAAACCAAGCTAACCCAAACGTAAAGTTCAGCCCGAGTCCAATCCGAACTTAGTAAAAATTAAAATTTTGGCTAACATTAGGCTCGGCCGTAACCCATGCGTATGATATACGTAACTACATAACCGACCAAAATATAACGTAGTGTTTCTAAAAAGTAAAACAAGTTGTACTCGGTCTAACTCAACCCCGGGGGTCACCTCTCCCCCAAATTTTGCAACAAAATTTCGAAAAAACGGAAATGTTAATGATTTTAAAGGAGGCTTAGGTGCAAACGAATTCTAAAATACATTTCGTACACGTAGGCAGCTATTCAGCACCGTCGTGATTAGAGCAATTTCCCCGCAACGGAATTTCTCTGCAATGGTTATTAATATAAAATTCACTCAACTCAACGTAAGGCTCTGCCACATCCCATGCGTATGATATAACTGTTTCTACCGGTCTTTTTCGAACATAAGGCTCTGCCGCAACTCTTACAAACCGTAACTAACCGAAATAAAACTTTAGCTAACCTAATCTTAGGCTCTGCCGCACCCTTGTGTATGATATACGTAATTACATAACCAAACTTAACCGAATCCGTCTGTATTACTTAACTTTAAAACTTTCTCTATCTAAAATTTGTTTCAATATAAATTCTCCATATGTTTGTCGGTAGACACGGTAGCTTAGTAAAACAATCACGGCTTTAGCTTTTACATTAAAATTATCAATAATTACTCTAGGTTGTGTACCGTTTAATCGATTGGTTATTAATAAAATGTCTCTGTTTTATAACGCGTTTCTTTTTACTCGATACTTTACCACTTCTACGACCTTAGGCTCTGCCGCACCCTTGATTTACATAAAAACTTTCGATGGTGATTTTATGTTTTAAATTATTTACTAGCACGATTACACTTAACGCTTTTCCCCGTATTTTGTAGTCTAATACTTTTTACTCACTAAAATGTCTGTACATTGTTATAAAATCGACACCCCAGCTAGATGCTGACTAGACATTCCAATAGTTAGCATATGTAATGTAAATCTTTTACAAATTTTGTGGCCCAGACCTATCCGATCTTTTTCGTACTAAAAACTTAGGCTTCGCTGTACTCGTGACTGTTTATACTGTACAAACCCCGCATAGATTGTACTTTGAGGTTATGTTACAACTTCAATTATTATTATAATTACTTGCCCGAACGTAAGGCTCTCCCGAGTCCAGCCGAACAACACTTAGTCGAACTAAAAATTTGGCTTACCTAACCTTAGGCACTGCCGCAACCCATGCGTATGATATACGTGATTACATAATCAACCAAAATATAACGTAGTGTTTCCTAAATTTCTAAAAAATAATACTTAAACAATTTAAGAAATAATTATTAACACTTTATTTAAATTACTTATTTATATTTAACGAAGTCACTACATATAACATAACATAACGAATAAGTACACAAATCACATAATTTCCAATAGTCTTTCAGCATCATATTCTTCTTGTTCCGCATTTTCATCATCGCTCCGTCCGTACAGTTCCCCTAGTCCTCCTGATGCGTATCCATCATCATCGCTGTAGTCGGTCCTTACTTGTTCGTCCCCATGTAGAAGTCTTCTTATTAAATGCCCGTGACGAACGGAACTTAAAGCTGTTACTCTCTCTATACCTCCATCATAATTTGTTGCAATATATAACTGCCATTCGTTTTCCCGACGATATGGAAACTTCATTACAATTTCCAACTTCAATCTTACATCAAAACTTCCGATACTGATTTTATGTTTTACATTGTTTATTAGCACGATTATACTTAAAACTGTTCCTCGAATTTTGTAGTTTAAAACTTCTAACTCATTCACTGCGTAGCCTAAATCTCCTAAAATGAACTCCCCTAAAACATGTCGCTTAAGTAAAATATCTTTTATCCTTAAAGGCACAACAAAGACGTGAACGAGCATTCTGAACTTTAACTGACCAACATTTCTTTACATTGTTTTAAAATCGACACTCCATCTAGATGCTGACTAGACAATCCAATAATTAGCAATTGTAAATCTTTACACAAATTTGGTGACCCTGCCGGTGGGAGGGGAGCCGCCATCTTATACGCCATTTTTTCCGCCATCTTGTCGCTGCCATCCGTCACGAATCAGCAGAAATTTATGTTAGCATGTGTAACAATGCCGAGTCGGCAGAATTGCATCCGTTGTACTGTCAAATGAATTCGCTGAGTCTCTACTAGAAAGCGCTACCGGCGGATGGGGTGATAGTTCGAAGATTCTCTACCAGAAAGCGCTACCGTTGAAACCTTGTAAATATAAATTACATTTAATTTCTTCTTTTTTTACAAAGTTTTTTTTATTTCCCCCTAATAATCTCACTTTTATATATCACATGGGTTATTTTTTATTTTACTGTGATATTACCTAATTGTGCTTACAAGTGCAACTTAACTGTTTCAAAATTTTTGGGTTTGAATAGCAAATATATTGACTCATTTCATTTTTTTCGTAACAAGATTCAACAAAGAAAGAAGACGACCGCGCTAACCACTGTCACACCGTTCCCGAGTAGTATAAATATAGTTCAGGAGATAATTCTCAATTTACGAAAGATCTTTACCTAAATTTCCGAACCTCATTTGAGCGCTTCAAGTCGCCTAACATTAATTGATTTTGTACATGATTAGGCAGTTATTTTCTCGTTATGAATATATTTACTTAAAGAGGACCAAAACGTTCAGTCGCGTAGTTTTTAATAAGTGTGTAGTCAACTGGAAAATTCATATTGCACACATAAAAGTACGTATACACACGAACCCATAACAATTCTAAGAGATTTTACGCAAATTAACAGACAGCATTGTACCAGTGCAACATTTTCCAACAACTGACTAGTGTTGTCAAGTCGAACGGTAAATATTAAGGTAGAAAATGTACAGATTGTGGGATAGCCGTTGGTTTTGACTCTTTACATTTGTATTACGTTTAGTAGACACCTGTGTCGAATCTCTTTTATCTGTACTTAACAGAGAACTCCATCCATGCTCGCTTCGCTCACCGCCGCAGGTATCGCAGTGTCTTTATTGGCGGTCAATAGACGTTCGCTGGCGTATTTTAAATTTATTCTTTTAACGATCGGCTTTGAGCTCTGACTCTACAATCATCAACCTCTACGGTCTGCAAAATACCACTACGGTAACCTGTCTCACGCAACTAGTTTGTCTTATCTATCTAGCCAATTTGACCAAAAGCATGTTCTCGTGCTTTTTCAAAACTTTAACGGGGTTTCTGTATCCATAGTACTGTGCACGGTATTATTGTACGACTTTACTATATTCGGTAATAGATCGACCAACTCGTATCTGCCACGGGCCGTAAATTCACGCAACATTCGATTTTTAAGGTACGATTCAACCTTTCCACTATGACCGGTCTGGAAATGTTTCATTTTTTAATTTCTTAAGGGTGAAAGATTAAAATGTTCTGACAACATTTCCAGAGAACAGCTATTTCCGATTGTTGTGAAGATCCTCTGAAAAAGATATCTCTAAATACACAAACATCGTTCAAATATACCAAGTAAGTCTATTTAGGACAATCACGTTAAATAAGAAGGTTTACTTCTTCTCATATAGGCATATAAGTATAGATTACGTAGTGTTCAATACCAACCTGTATCTAATTAAGCGTGAAATTTTCTACTTTCTACATATTTGATAAGTTTCGTACTTCATTGTAACTGTTCTGGTTATAGCACTCCATTATAGCAGCTACGAATTTTTTACTTTGTTAAGGACGGAATCTAATAAAACAACGAAAGTCATTTCATGTGTATGGTAGGGGAATGTAAATATATCGATGATATATTACAGCAAAGATTTTTTTTAGAAAGTTTAATACAATACAATTGCAATTAATAATAATAATTCGACCACGCAGCTAGACCGCTGACGTGAGTTGAGCAAATTTCCAAAATTAAGTTTATAAGCCTATGTTTTAGGTTTTCAACCAACAATTCGGGAAATAGGTCTACTCACGAAGGCGTTGAACAGCTGTCAGGTGTACGCAATATATTAGTGGAATTTGTTTGCGCCTAGTGGCCTCGCGAGTTTGCACCACTTGGCTTCGAACCGGGTACTTTTATGGTATTTTACGTTTTGATCGATTTTGGGGAAACCAAGCGAGCTATAAGGTCGCGTAAAAAAATAAAATGTGCAAAATAACATCCTACATTTATATTTTTAGAAAAAAACTCTAAAAACACTTCATTCTCGTAGTAAAAATAAAAAAAATAGGTACTTCCGGTTGTTGGATTTTTTTTGGCTAACGAACTGGTCCAAACGACGTAGACAACCAACATGTGTGCCAAATTTGAACCAAATAGGACTTAAAATGCGGCCACTAGAGTGCGAACACATATATTCATATATGTATATATGCATTTTAATGACACCCTAAAACGTGTTCTGGGGACCATGATCGGTGCTCATTTGCTACTCCCGACCATTACCATAAGGTATTACCATAAGGGCCACTGCAATAGCTAATTTCTCCTATGGAAATTCGCTAACAATCTGTTATTCATTATTATCTTTAGTATTAACATATAAAATCTACGAGCTTGGTATAGCCAGATATGTGTGTATTCGTATTAATACATGGTTTAAACTGTATCTGTTTGTGGAGTGTATCTCAAGAATCGTGGATGATGTTACTTGCGGATGACAACCCAAGTTAGGCTCCTTTCCGAATACAACCCAATTCAATGTTTTTGTCGAGTTATATATACACATTAAATGTGTAGACTAAACTTACATAGCGATGCCAAGTTTTAAGGATTATGTCACCATGGTTAGCGATTACCTCTGAATATTTGAGTTTTTCTTTGATGGTATTTCCGGTGAAGTATTTTCTCACAGTAATATAATGTGCCTATATCAACGCATGTATTATATAAGTTTTCAATGTTTAAACATATTGGTTTCACATTTTTTCCAAACAAACATTAAATTTTTCCTTATTATAAAGACTTTAAATACATTTACATGGTTTCGTTTTGTAATTATTTCCTAGCTACTTATATTTCCAGCTTTTGTCCTCGCTCAGCTTGTGGCTTTTGTACCCCTTTCCCTATTGCGGCTTGCCCTTGACAGCCCGCTTTTGTCGGAGTAATAGATGTGGGTACTTACAAAGTGCTCCGAAGCCAGGCTCTGCGGCCAGTTTTGTTCAATCACATGTTTTCTTAATAGTTTTATTTATAATCCCTATGCTATTCAATGTTGAACCACATTCTATAGTATAAAACAGTTAATAAAAACAACTATTTTATATAACAGCTCGTGTGTAAAAGTTTTGAACAATCAAAATATATTACACACATAAAATTTACGAAAATATAACATATTACTAAACAGGCTATTCACGTACAAAAGGAAAAATATTCCCGTTCAAAATATATTTCAAATATTATTGATCATGTTAGTCACAAATTATTATTTTGACAATAAATAAAATTACAGTAAATATGTTAAGCTTGAGATTATATTCTGTTTTAAAGTTGGTATCACTTTAAGATGGATCAATGTTTTAAATTTGTATAACTGTTTATTGAGATAGTTATTTATCATTATTTGTGTTTAAAATTAATTATATTTTACGTAATTATAATTAATACACAAACGATGGAAACTGCACAAACAACTTTAAATAAATATAAAATAAAATAGAATATAAAATAATATTTAATTGGCACTTACAGTCGATTTGTATGGTTATTTGATGTGTCTGCATAATAGAACACAATAATCACTACAGACGAGGAATAAAAGTTGGCTTAAGTTTTCATTCAGAGAAATATATCGGAGTAATCCCCATAGATATCTGGCGATACCTGTGCAAAATATGTTGTTTACATCAACAAAATAAAACAATTTGTTACTATTTTCAGAGTATTTATTGTTTAAATGTTGGCTGAAGAAGCCAAGTAGCGTTGCCACCAAGTGTGCTTAGAGTTTGCCCTGTTTATCGTTAATGCTGTAATAAAAGCCAAAGCTGCGTGTAGGATACAATATTATGAAGGCAGTAAATAATATAAAAATATACCTACCCCTATTCCACTACATGCAACATTCTATAATTTACCCATGAGAAGAAAAGTCAAGTTATTTAGACTATATTTGTCCACATAATTTGGACATTGTGAGCATAAAAATATGTGTTTTTAAATGGTGGTTGAATTAGTGTTACGGAAACACACTTTAGTTAGACCATCTAGATTTTATACGCAGTTTATTTTTCTGATCCTTTACGTTTATTATGTGTATAAAAATACAACTGATACATTTTTTAAATATAATTTGAGTGTGCCTTCAACAGCGAATACAATGATAATCATCCGGTAACAAGCAATACCATTCAGCCCGCCTAATTTAGACTACGAAGCGGTCAAGAGGAACACAAGTTTTTAAATTACTTGTGTAAACTGAACATATTATGACATCTTTGCAACCAAATTTATATGGTACGAGTGGTAATATTTAATTTAGTAACGCATCTAGAGTATTATTTTTTGAAGTGATCCCCCACTAAGGAAAGAAAATTTCTAGTTTTATTGCCTGGTATAATCCCATGGGTTATAATATATTTGGAGAAGCTTTCACATATTGTTACTTTTTGTATCCAGGATTGTCTGAGGAAGTATGTTTCCTGAGGGACAATAAACCCTTATTGAGGGTCAAGGGGAATAGTACTGAAAGCTACATGCATTGTTGTATTTCTATTGCAAGGAAGAAAAGTAAATGTAGAGTGAGCTTGCAACTATGGAAGAGGCCAATACACTCATAATGTTTGGGTACTTTATATAATAAAATATTAAAATTTTGTATACAAGTTGAATTAGGAATTCAAAATCATTTATAATAGAAGAGAAAACTTTTGTTTCTTCTGTTTTATGTGGAATTTTAAAATTCCAGAGTGATTTCTACATGTATCACTGCATACTGATTTACTTGCTTTATTTATTTAAAAAAAAATTGAATTTTAACTTCCTGGACTTTTTTATTTGTTTTTTATATAATTTAAACACGATAAGCCTTTTTGAAGTATTGTATTTCAGGAACATTATAATGCATTATGAAACGACAAAAAAATATTACATTTGTAGATTTATACATATTAAAATTGTAATTCTTAATTATTGGTAACTTGTTACTAATCATTTCGTGGACTTGTCTGTAATGTTTATGTGGAGGAATAAAGTGTAAACAGTTTAGGAAGAAAATGTATACTGTTTTATCTGTCACACTTTTAGATTGTTGAAATTTTTTTCCCGCCATCAGTGAAGTGTATTTTCTTAATAATATATAAAAGAAAAATTGAAGTTTTGTGTATTTCTATTTGAACAGCAGCTGGCTACCCCCATCTGCATTATTTCCAAGAAACTAAGTTATAGGAAAAAAAAACACATTCTCTTGTTAGTTGTCTACAATACACGTACCAGCCTAGAACCAAACGTTTCTGCGTCAATAAGTTATTATAAGTCCAATATACATGTAAACCAATGATTAAGTAGTATAAAACCTAGATAGGCTATGGGAGACGATCGTCGAAGCCGACCTTTTAGCGAGAATCTTCACTAAGAGTGGGGCGCCGAGCATGAGTCATCCTACTGCCGAGCGTTTTTGACAATTTCGCACCAAAAATCGTATGTATTTAATTTGTGTTTTTGGAAAGTAATTGTAAAGCTGCAGTGAACATTTTTGTGTATTTAAATGTACTAAAAATATATAGTTTTAAATATATTTCTGAAAGCTGGTCAGCTAATTTCTGTATTTTTGTTGGTTTTTTATTTTGTATATATATATATATATATTTGTGTTTTTTTTTTTTTAAATTGTTTTATTTACTCACTACCTCAAGTTTTTAAAACATCGAGGTAGTTTAAATCGTTTCCTTATATTATGATTGTTTTGTAAATAGAGCTATTTTTCTTTTGTTATTTAATTTAGTTTATAAGATATATATATATATAATAATTATGATTTTGTTTGTGCAATAATGTAATAATATACATAATATAAGGATCAATAAAATATTCATTCATTCATTCATTTTCAGGTTTCCGACAATTTAATGTTACGTCTCCGACTTCACTTTCTGTAATTTTCCTTATCCACTAGTTACAACTTCTGCCTACCTTCACCAACTTCCAAATAGTTTCCCTTTTCTCCGCCAGACGCCACCTCCGTACAGTATCTACTTTGGGCATAGTTCGCTTTAAGCGGTTTGCTTATCTGATATACCGAACAGCTGACTCATTCTATAGACCGTTAACCTTGCTTCTTTAGAACATTCGAGAAGGAGAGTCCGCCATTGTTTCCACTACAGGAAAGTCCACCTTGTCATGTCGCTGTAAATTATTGTCGTGGATTAATTCTTAAGTTTTTTTGTCGCGAGTTATGCGGAAGGCCAATTAACATGCATTTGTTATAAGCCTTTACTTTGTCAATACCAGGTACGTAGAATGTTTTAGCCTTACTTTTGTTACTTATGAAATGTACTCTTTGTAAAATTTTATAAAGTTAGTTCCACCTTTTGCATTGTAAATAACTTTTCAAACTCATTTTGTTCGATTTAATAGAGAAACCTATGTATTTCATTTTTACTACAGCCTAATTTTAAAATGCAAATCTTACAGCCTACAAAAACTTTAAAGCTGATACTATGTTGGTTATTACTAAAGTCTTAACATATTTCAAACAAAACTAGCCTAAACTGTTCTGTATTAATTAACTGTAACTGTGTAGTTTTCTGCAGTATAACCAGAATATTGAAAACTTTTAATGAGCTATAGGCATAATATTACTGATATATGTATATTATGTAACTAAACAAGAACATTTTTATGTTGCCATGTGGTTTGGTTAACATGTAGAGACAGTCTTATGCAACATGACACATGTTGTACTAACTATTACAATCTTTAAGTAGCAATTTGTCACCTTGGGCTACAAATTTAAAAAAAACAGCCAACTCAAAGAACTATCAGTTTTATGCTTATTTAAATTAGCTGCAAGTTTTCTAAAAAGGAATTGTTATTTATGTTATGCAGTTACACTGGTTCAACTCCAGGGAATATTTAACCATACAATGCCATAAGCTACACCACAGCTACGCCTTGAAAAGGCCTACTTTCCAACAGGACTTTAAATACAATAAAAATTCTTATATCTACAGTGCTTTAGTTACAGACAGAGATTAATTTAAAATATGAACGATCTGCAGTTGATTTTTGTGTTAAATGTTAAACAGGCTGTATTTTAAAAAAGTAATTTTGTATATGTATACTATATAGGATATGTTTGTATTTAATAATTGGGAGGAGCAAGCTAGCACATTTCGGACCTTAGCCCTAAGGGCTGCATATTAGAAATGTTATACCTTTTTTTTTATATATAGAGAGACGTCTCATAATTAATTTTGTTTATTTATTCAATTATTTATAATTAGCTTTAGAGTTGGCCAACGACATATATATTTATTCTTAAACAAATCCATGGTATTTCATGTTAAAACTTTGTAACTTGTTAATCTTTTCTGTATAAATTCTGTAATTATTATTAAAAGGGAGGGTTTTCGATTTTTTATTTTTGGGGAGGGCTTTTAAATTCAACTTAATAAAATATATATGTATTCTTTTAAATCTGAAACTTTTCTTGTATTAAGGGCATATCAATAATTTCATTTTTTTTGTATTAAGGGCATATAAACTTTTTTTTATTTTGGTTAATAAAGCCAAAATTTACATCTATTTCTATGGTTTATTGAGTTAACCTCTAGGTATCTTGTGTATTGTGAGTAATAAGCTGAAACATTCCTACGTTTGGTGATATTTAAATTTAAAGGTAAGTTTTGAACAGTACCAATCTATGTGGCCCAGTATTGCTTCCGTTCCCTTAATTACTCTTTTGTAAGATTGGTACATTAACTAAAGTTATAACATTTTTAGGGCAGTAAATGTAAAATGTAAGTTGCTGTGTTCTTTTTTTACATTTTTGTCATTTTTATAACAATGTTATTTTTCTCATTAAATGTTTTTGAATTTGCAATGAGTCTTTTTTATTATTCGTAGTTGACCCAAGTTTTCTGAGGCTTATGAAGATTTTAGACTATGTAACAACTGTTGTCAATGTGTCAAATTTAAAAAGCTCTATACAAAATGACTTATACAGCATGAAAATTACGTCTTATATGTTTTGAAACTATTCCAATTATGAATAGGTAATAGGTAGACTTATCTGAGCAGAAGTAGTGTTGTAATTAAGTATTTAATAATTAAGTAATAGTCTGTAATAATAGTTTTGCTTACAATGGCAGGAAGCGGCCTGAGGAGCAGTAGGTATCGCACAGATAAATATAGTGTTGTCTGACGCGACAAGTGGCCCGGCCGTGCTTAATTTACTCTTGTCTTCAACCTGCCTTTCTGACTAGAGTACACTTCGTAAATTTTTTTTATGACAAAATAAGCTAAATTCAAGTCCTTATTTACAACTTTGTCGCTTACAAAACATATCTTCCCGAAAAATAAAAAAAATTCTCACAGACCAACTTTTTCATGTCACGATATAAAAACCACATATTAAGTTTAACTTTAACTTGTAAGGTAAATTATTAATAACATTATTTTACAACTTTAAATTGCACCATAACTGTCCAACACTAATGTTTTGTCTGCATGGGAAATTTCGAAATTTTAACTTCAACGTAAGTTGGTCAAACGACAGTGTATTTGAAAAGATCGCATTAAAATGTTGTCCGTGTAAATGCTGCTTTTTACGCTTTTGGCCCCCACCAAGATGGCGGAGTTGGCTTCAGCTGCTGTATTGCTTGTTAGTGCTTATGGCCTATCTAGGTTTTATACTTTGTAATCATTGATTTAAACTTACCCAAAGCCTCTACAAAATGTGTAATATATTAGAAAGAGAATTTGGTGAAGTGTGCGACTCATAACTTGTCTCGAATCAAAAGTTAAAAATATTTTCAAACTTTAAATATTTTACAAATACGATTTTTAAACGAAAACGTTACATAAAATACATTTTCGTAGTAGCGTTGAATATCTTATCAAATTTTAAACTTACACAATTTTTGTAAATACATAAAAACTAAAGTATTTGGACCTACGTTTATGTAAAACGTTTAGTTTACTTTAAAGACAGTTTTTTTTGTTTCTACTCGAATCATCCAGTGGCCCAGTACCAGACAAAACAAACATTACCATTACTTTACAATTTACCTTTTAGTGAATAAATTACATCTGAGAAAACATCAATTATAAGATTTTAAACGGGTTCCAATCAATTAGATGTAATTAAATATTAAACACTTTGACAAGGCTAAAATACCGGAAACGCGTGTGACAAATCTAGACAAATTAATCTAGAAATAGAAAGTGTTTGTCTAATCTGACAGTAAGTCAATCCTTTGTATTAATGCAACACCGAGATGGCTTGACGTCATGCAAGCCAGGACTAAGTATAGACATAATCAAATAATAGATCTTTGTACTAATCATAGAATATGTAAACAATAGGTATAAATCACTGGTTTTAATGTGAATGCGGTTTGTTGGGGCTATATTTGTCTGCACGAAACACTTATTTCTAGACAGCTGTTATTGATTTTCAAACTTTCTAAATTTATAATGGAATATATATATATATTTATTCATATAGTTAATTGAAATATATAAATTGTTGTTATAAATAGTAGGAGTTTAGCCGATGAAATAAAGATATAGACTCCTCCACCAAACTTAATCCTTTCATATAAAGATACGACATTTGGGTTTTGTCCAATAACTCGTTTCATTTCGCCGTTATAAGAAAGATCGAAATACAGTATGATCATATTGTTTCCATTTTATTTCATTACACTATTATATTTTCAATTTATTTTTACGTATTATAAGATTTTAAAACAATTTTTAGCATGTTTGTATGCACATTACATGTGAATTACAACGTTTTAGGGGTATATGATGAAGGATTTTCAGTTAAAAGAAGCAAAACTGCAAAATTGCCAAATCAAATAATGTGTGGTGATTAAATTAAAACAAATATTTACCACGAATAACTAACCACGAAAATTGCACAACCATTATTTAAGGTGGATTACAGTATGAACAATGTGGGCGGAAACAAACAGTGCAATAAGTTCATGGTCCCCAATAAAAGAAGCAATATTATTCGAACACGAAGCGCTGCGCCACGTTTTGCCAATATTAGGGCAGAAGCAACTCTCGCGTGAAGACGTGACATCCATCCCGTAGTCTGCGCTATGAGAAGGGGTCTCGGGCAACGAAAACTGTGGATGTAATAATATGCTAATTGATCTATTTATGTTAGGATCAAGCTTCGGGTAGTAAGAGGTGAAGCCTATGTTCAGGGTATTTTAAAGCATCAGCAGGTTTTCCCTCTTCACTTTAAGACTTTATTCAGTATAGCCAATTTTACTAGAAACTTGTGCAACTGTTTAAGCTAGGCGACATTCTAACTACGACCGAGATAAAAAAATACTGCAGACAACATTTGGAAGTATTCGAAAAACGAAAAAATAGTTGTCGACTATTAAATTAGTGTTTTTAATATGTCTTAACCAACAAAATAGGATGTCTTAGTTGGTTTAGATTATTTAAAAATAGAACATAATATATCGTATGTGTTCGCACGATTAATACCAGGTGTACGATGTAACCTTAATACTGGGTATTTATAAATTCTTTGCTACGGACACAGATAAGGAATGGTTATTTGCTACGTGTCTGGTGGCGGTATTTAGGTATTTCCCTATAGTCATAATCCTGAATCTCAATTAAAATAATAAGGAAGTTAACTGTGTATGTCTTTTTGTTTTAAAGTTTGCTTCCGTTTGGTGTAATCTCAGAGATTACTGAAATTCTTTAAAAACAATATGTACTGGTGAATCATTGTATCTTTCTTATGTAACATAGGCTCATCAGTTAAAAAAATTTAATTTGAATGTTTTAAAAGATCTGGATATTAATTTAGTACCTTTTAGTAGTTATTTGAATGAATAAAACAAATAGTTCCGCTAAAAACATACGTTTTTTAGATCAACGATTTACATACAATCGAATGTACATGCACATATTTCAACAATCACAATAGATTCCATGCTTGCATCCATGTATATAACCGTTAATAATGCGTTTTTTTTTTATAAAAAATGTTTATAAAATATGTTGAAATTAAATGTTTGACATTGTTAGTATAATAACTAGGAACAACTTTTAGAAAGGATACTTAGCTATAAATACATTCCCCCATCTCTTCCTAATCAAATGACTTTATGTTTTAGGGCTCTATTTCAGAGTATTATTGTATCAATGTTGGCTAAAGACATGTTGGCCAGTCTCATTGCCACCTAGCGTGCTTTGTTATGCTTAGAGTTTGGCCTATTTAACGTTAATGTTGTAATAAAAGCCTACGTTACGTAAAGGATACAATATTATGGAGGCACTAAATATTACAAAAGCCTATAAATGGAGGTGGTGACTACCCCTATGCCACTACATGTAACATGCGATACTTTACCCCTGAAAAGAAAGGTCAAGTTGTATTTAAGACTGTATATGTAGATGTAAGTAGGACATTGCGAGTATAAAATATGCTTTTTTAAATGGTGACCGAACAGTTTGTAAGGAAACACGTTTCGGTTAGACTAGGTAGATTTTATTCGTAAATTACTCGTTTATTTCCCCCTGATTGGGGCGAATATCACTGCTTTATTTTTTTAAATATAATTGTCGTGTGCCTTCGACAGCGTCTATATGGAAAATCCGGCAGCAAGCTAACAATTCAGCCTGAAAAATATAGGTTCCGAATAGGTCAAGAGGAATTATTAAATTACTTGTGTAAATTTAAATGTGTGTTATTATGATTACGTTCTAAGGCTTTAAAACCTGAAACTCTAGCACGATGGTTAAACAAACTATTTGTTCTCCTGATGCTGTATGATGTTTGAAGGATTACTGTTTGACTCACTCTTCATACCTTTTGCCTACATTAATAATTTAGTATCTTTAAAAATTGTACTTATCTATATTTGTATTATAATTAATAATATTTTGATTATAAAAATATTTTGATTATAAATAAGAATAAATACAACTGTTTATAAAAAATTCAGTTCATACTTCATCATAATCATAAGTCCTTTGTTAAAATATTAGTAGGTTATAATGATTACTGTTTGATTCAAACACTCTTATTCACTCTTGCTTTCATTATTTTAGTATTGTACTTATGTACTCAATTGTACATATCAATATTTGTATTATAATAAATAATATTTTAATAATAAATAAGAATAGACTCAACTGTTTATAATAATAAATATTATTTAAAAAATCATCATAATGATTATCTTGCTTTTTGCCTTACTGGACTGGATTTATTATAAATAAATACCTTGTTTCCGTGAAATGCTGCTCACAGTCCTGTTTGATCACTTTATTTTTGTTTTGCGGTGACGATCGTTTCGCCTATTTCTCAGGCATTGTCGAACCGATTATAATTACTAAAATGTTTTGCATTTAATTTAATGCACGTCAAAACAACATTAAATTGTTAATCACAATTTACGATTACAAACACAAACACTATACAATGTACACAGCACATTTGCTGAACTAAGGACGGACCGCAATGCACGTGCGAGAGTCTTTATCCGTAAGACTATAATCATATCTGTGTTCAAATGTGCTGTGTACATGTATATTGTTTGTGTTCGTAAATTGTGATTAACAATTTAATGTTGTTTTGACGTGCATTAAATTAAATGCAAAACATTTTAATAATTATAATCGGTTCGACAATGCCTGAGAAATAGGCGAAACGATCGTCACCGCCAAACAAAAATAGAGTGATCAAACAGGACTGTGAGCAGCATTTCACGGAAACAAGGTATTTATTTATAATCATTATAATCATAACTACTATGTTAAAATATTAGTAGGCTATACACTGAATATTATTTATTTTTGTATACTTTTGCACATTTCAAGTTAAACAATCATTACTGATTTAAACAATCATTACTGATTGTTAAGACAAGGCCTACAAATTTAATAAAAAATGTGATAGTCTAGTTAAAAAAGTATCTTCTGATACATTTTTTTTGCTTGCAAATCAAAGTGTTAACTGTTGAAAATAGGGTTTAAATGTTGGCTTAAACCTAAACTATATTGTTAAACTGATAAAACATTTATTTGTTATTGGTGATAAATTTATCTTTTAAATGTAATATATGTATTTAAGTAATAAACTTAACCCTAAAAATGTAAAAAAAATATATAAAAAAGAGTTCCACGGTTGTTCAATTAAGTATTGGTTTAAACGTTTCAAGTCAAGATCAAGCGATTTGTTTCTTTTTGCTTGCAACTTAATCTTTCATGCAGTGAGTTTACAACTTAAAGAGACAATACGTTATTTTGTTTTATTAATAGAGCGCAAAAAGTTACTTTTCATAACAACTTCATTGTTGTTGAGAAAGTACTTCTTTGTGCAATTATAACGTTATGCAAAACAGTTGATGGTCTGCTATGCTTCATTGATTGTTTCCCGCACACCAGTTTTGTTTACAGTCGTACAGTTGGTAATATTGACCACAAATAGATCAGCTGATTGTTACTGTTTGTTCCCGTTGTTAAATTTTTACTAAATTTAATATTTTTACTTTGTCTTCTAACCTAAGACGTTTTTAAAAACGCTATACTAATGTTTTGACTAGAAACTATTGATTTTGAATTCTACACTGAATATAAACTCGAAATGTAAAAATGAACTGTAAAGACATATTTATGTTTAAAACAGATTTTTGAGACATGACATTATTAACATTATTCTTGTTCTTTTCTAAAACTTATAATTGTTGTTACAATTAAGCACAAGAAGTAAGTTTCAATTATGCATAGATAGAACAGTTACAGGAAAGAGAAGGATAAGGTTGAAAATCTCGGTTTGTTGAATCAAAACCTCTATTAAACAATACCTAAACTCTGTAGATTTTTATTTTTCTAAATACATCGAGAAATCAAATTGCATCATAAAAGATGATACAAAGTATTAGACTCGGTGCGCACTTGCTACAAAAGGATGCAGGCGCAACCCCATCCAATAAACAATGGACATTCAGTTGAATGACAATATTTTCTTAAATTTAGATTTTTAACTCGTAACACACTTACAATCCTAATACACGTACACTCGCAAATCCTTCAATCTGGAATTAAATGGATGAAACAGTTGACATGTAAAAGAGAAATGAAAATCAGCAGTTTATTATTGATGCAGTGGTATTAACAGAGTATATTATTATACACATTCTGTGAAAAAAACATCAAGATACGATAAATTACTTTATTTATAAATTAGCCTATTATTATTAAATTTTTAGTATCGAAAACGTATATACTTCGTAAACAAAATTTCACAAAACATTTTTAAAATGTACATATCTTTTGATATATATATTCGATTTTAAATATTAAAAAAGATTTGGTTTCATAATAAAATTCTCTATAACTTATTATATTCAAAAACAATACAAAATTAAAATAAATGTAAAATAATAAAAAATAAAAAAATATTGTTCACCATTTGTCGAATTTGAAATAGTATATTTTATAGGCCTAATTAGTAAAAGTATACAATTTGTTGTAACAATCTGATTTTTTATATTATTATTAAAGATATGTTTTCTATGTGTGGTTCAAGTTTTATTAAAATTGGTTAAATATGTTTAAAGTTATTCAACTTTTACTGAAGACGTGAAAAATTTTTCACCGAATAAAGATATCGGAAAGTAATATTTATAGGCCTAATCAGTAAAGGTATTAAAATTTGTTGTAACAATATGATTTTTTTATATTATTATTAAAGATATGTTTTCTATTTGTGGTTAAAATTTTATAAAAATTGATTAAATATTGTACCTAGTATTCAACTTGATACTGAGCATGACACATTTGCAGCCACGACCTATCCCCAATCTACGTGAAATTAGTTTTTTTTTTTTTTAAACTATGTGTGATGAAAATATATACATAGAACTGTTCATTGAGGAGGTGAAAATGCATCCCGTAATTTGGGATGTGAACCATGATGATTATAAGGATAGATTAAAGAACGATATCAATTAATAAATAGGTCAACAATTTTATAAAATAATGTCTAAATTTTGAAAAATATTAATATTTTGTAATAGTAATATGTTATCAATACCGTTTGATTTATAAATAGAAAAGGAAAACAATTAAAAGAAAATTTGTGTATCTTTAATTGTATACATAAACATAAATAAATACACATTTTTAACAAATAGGCCAACAATTGTATAAAATTATATTTTTTAATAGTAACATCTTTTACAGTTTGATTTATTAAAATGAAATGAAAATCAGTTAAAAGATAATATTTTAATCTTTAATTCGATATAATATAAACATGTACATAAATACTAAATTCTAACAAACAGGCAAACAATAATGTACTAGATAAAATAAAACCTAAACACAAAATCTCACAATAAATACGTTTACTAACCTCAACGTATTTATTATGAGATTTTGTGTTCAGGTTTTATTTTATCCAGTTACTTTCTCACAAGTCAAGCTCATTAGTTATCTAATAATGTACTATCCATCAGTGAATGAGAGACTATTAACGTTTGACGCAGATCAAAAGGGACGTACCGCGTCAATTTGCAGCAACTTTGAACTGGGCCTTAGGCTGGGAGACACGGTAGGAAGGCACACAAAGAAGTGCTAATAAACTTTAAACAAATATTAAAACCGGTCAATGTCGTCTAGCTAGAGTACGTGAAACTTATAAGGAAATTAACGAATTATTTAAAATTCATTTCAAAATTGATATAGTTGTGAAAATGTTAATTTTCATATGTTTTTAAGAATGTTAATAATTATGGAGTGCTTAACGTAGCTGCATCCTTTGAGTTTTAAATAATGTACTATAGTGTCCATAACATTAATTTTTCTTATAAGTTGTAAAGCATAAGATTTATGCAAATGCCTTGACTATCTTTAAAAATTATATACTGTCTAAAACATTGTTAAATTTCAGACGAAAGTCTATTAAAAACATTAAATTATATTTTAGATTTGTTTGAACCTCCATGTCCAATATGCTACTTGGCAAACAGGACACGTACATTTGTGTACGAGGGGTGGGGTAGTCTGGCTGCACTGTTGACCAGACATTAAATATCACACTCGTTTTATGGATAGAAAGGAATATTTTATGTTAAATGATACAAAAATTATTTGTTGCAAATTTCACGTATTCGTGTTGTAAAATTCTTTTTGTGGATTCTACTTGATTAATGTTGATAGTTTTAAGCTCTATCATTGATAAGCTATTTTAACTGCAGCTTAAAGTATTACACTAGGCGACTAAATATTTAGATTAGAGGAATGTTTATATAGTTGTCGTGTCAACAAATACTAATATAAGCTATAATCGTCTCCAGAAGGGTCAACTTTTAGTTTATCACTTAACTTTGACTACTAGGCACACTTATTTAAAATAGTTATACTATCATATTTAATGGTTTGAGCATTGGGCATATAAACAAATGGAAAATTTAAGAGTTTAAAAAGGACAAACTCGCCTTTTAAAGGTAACTGCTTTAATGTGGTTACTAAAACAATAATACATATAAATCTATTTTATTTTTAATTCGCTTAACTCAGGTCAGCGGTTCAGTTGGGCGATCGAAATATTACGTGTCAATGAAAATACTTAAAATGTATATAATATCAAGTGTTTGTACCTCCGCATAAATGTAAATTTTTGTATAACATCACTTTTTGTCACGTTCTGAGAAATTTGTATTAATATGACATATCTAATTATAATTTAATAATAAAAACAAAATTATTTTTATGTTTGTGTGAAACTCTGAAATCCATTAGCAATGCAAATTTACTAATTAGCACTCTGTGGGTTAAAGTAGAGGACTAAAATTGTGAACATTTAAACGTTGCTCTTTACTCAGAAGTGAACAACTAAGACAAGTATCTTAGAAACTGTAAAAGGTAAACACCGAGCTTGTATTAGGACAGCTAACGTTTACCCTGCTTCTTCAAATCCAATTTATCCCTGCATTGCCAGGTTTTGTAAATACAAGCGCTTGTGTTAAATTATCTGCCCTTAAGGCCTTAACACTAGCCTTCTAAATCGTCTTATTTTAAATAAGCAGGTTTGGGGAGAGGGCAGATATACATCAAACATGGTTTTCTTGAAATCTGTTTAATTTTAAGTTCAGCAGGTGTTACTCGAGAAGTATTTGCTTCTTTATTATTATTACTAAGTTATTACCTCTAT
>JAGFPH010004712.1:87096-97634 GCA_018207615.1 Philaenus spumarius
ATAGTCGATACGCGTCATATGTAGCGGTAATAGACTATATTTTATTAAAAATTAATGATTGTTCGGCAGCATCACCTCAAAACAAGGCAATTAGTTAGTAATTAATTATTAACAATCTAGTTGGGCTATAACCATAATAAAATGGAAATTATTAACTTTTTATTAGTTTTAAAATTAGAAGACGCTTGACTTGTGAAGAAAACGCCAATGTGACCCTTAGCTTAGTTTGATTGCGAAGCATTGTGTTGCACGAGACAAAGAGAATCTGAAGATAGGCCTAAACTGTAAACCCACTTTAAAGTTTCACTGTTATAAACCTATCATTGCCTGTTGTAATCGACCCATTTATGTCTCTGTATTTTAATCAGCAAAACTTTCGACCTCACACAAATGTATTAATTGTTTTCACTAAAACATACTTTATAGGTTCTTTACGTTTATTAGTTTAGGTAGTAAATACATAATAATAATACAGCCGCCTATACAGGGGTGGTGAAAAGTCCATGAATGGGTTCATATTTTTTAACCGTTACAGATGGAAGTATTCAACTTGATACACTGTTACGGGCATAAAACACTATTTTACCACAATTTCAATGAGCCGCTACCACTTCGGGGGGACGGCCCACAAGGAGTCAGAAGAAAATCTTAAATGAGAGCGTGGTTGAGTTGTAAATCAAATTAAAGGTCTAATTTAGTAGAACACAATGCCGGAAATCCGATTTCAAAAGGTTCACCCTAAACAAAATGACGGCCCTAAACTGGTTGGAATAAATCGACATAAAGTTGTTAATATCTCTAAAGGAAGAGTTTTTAGAAAAAAATTTCAAGAGATAAAACATGTTTACTTCAAAGTGCTTGACCAAACAAATTGCTTCCAAATCAATTTCGTAAATTTAATTTTTACTCCTCCGTCTTAGAAAATTTTGTTAAAAATAAAACTTAAGGAATCGATTTGGGAGCAATTGTTTAGGTCAAGCACTTTGAAATAAACATTTTTTGTTTCTTTTTATACCAAATATTGGGCATAATGGGAAAGTGTCATATATCTTGATTCAAAACAATCAATTATTCTTATAACCAAACCAGAAATGATTTTTTTTATGCCATTGGTATAGTATGCTTAGGACGGCACGTATTGTATGTACCGTTTCAAGTAAGAATTAAATAGAATTCAGAAATTATTTGAACTTTACTGTCACATTTATTTGAAGTCAACAAAATTGCATTAATTATTACTTGGGAACTTTAGCTAGTGTTTCGGTAAATCACCATTTACGCCAATACATTTTTGTGGGCGTTGAGGTGAAATATAATTTACTAAAAATATGTACCTATTGCACACCTTAAAGAGGTAGACGCATTATCTGACATTTGTATAACTTTTCCGTTTGTTGGAAATACAATGTAATACATGTTTTCAGCTTAATAGTTTTATTTATCTTCAAAGGTTTAGCCAGGTTTAAGAAAGCTTTTAAACAATGGTATAAATAATGCTTTATCATTTTAAATTACTGCTTTGCCTTAATGTGGAACGTTGGGATAAAACAAAGACGATTTCACCCTTTAGGCAATGCTTAAAACATCAGTAGCAGGACCATCAGAATCAACTAAGTGGGTTTTTATTGTAATCTGTACATAGAAACAAAACACAAACATTATCTTTTAAATTATTTAAAATAAGATCTGTTTGAGATAGGTTCGAACAATACCGCGGTAATAATCACTAATTAATTATTTTGGTGAAGCCGGATATTTCCTTGCCCAGTAAACACATTTTATCATATATTCCACACTTATATTACGTGTGAGGTTAATATAGGGCTACAATTAGCAATCAATCTGGATCAATTATTGCAACAATTTTATCTGCTTAGTGACGTGCATTTAGAAGAGGTGTTGAGTGTAAAGTAGGTGGATCGTTACAAAGTGCATTGTTGTTTGAATACTAATCTTTACAGCTATTTTATAGAACCTATATATATAAATGGATTTTATTAAGATAGATGTTGTCGGTATGTATTTGCATGATAATATTAATGTTTGTTTATGTCTACCTGCAATGATTGTTTACATATATTGTTGTAAAATGAATTAAAATTAAAAAAATATTGTCTAAAGAACATCATAAACACTTGAGAGAAGCAATTGTAGGACTGAATACAGTAATTTACTTGGAATAACTCGGAAAACGCGTAGGCCTACTGGCATCGACAAGACAAGTGTTGAAAAAGAAACTCAATCGACGATTTATTAAATTCTTTCCTCTTAAGGTGTCATTTTATTGCATAATATAAACCGTTTTAGATTATTTTCTTGTTTGATATAATTTAATACTGTTTTCAGCATCCAGTTTTACTCATTTTCTGTCCTTTGTTCAAGCAGACATGGTGCAAACACAAAAGTATACTATAATTTGTGTTTGGGTCGTGGCAAACAACCATTAAGGTACCGATGCACTTACCTGATTTTTTAAACCATATAAAACAAGTTATTTCTTGATTTATTTATTTATTTTGTTAGAAATTAAAATTTAAACATTCTGCAACTTAAAGATAGTTCAAGACAGACAACCACTATATGGTTTAATTCTGTATTTCCCAATGTATGTAATATATACAGATAAAAAACAAAACAAAAAACAAACAACGAAATTATCTTAAAAAGTTGTTTTTTATTTACTATTTATGAAGGAGCTTGAAGAGTTTATTTGATTTACTTGTGCAAACTTACTATACCGTATTTATAGCTTTGGTTTGTAATGCAGTAATTAGTGTGGCCGGGATGCTAAAGGCGCTAGCATAGTTTGCTATGGTTGAAACCTTCTAGTATCGAATCTGACTAACAACTTACTTGCGATATTCACTGCTCTCCATCGAATTTAGTCTACATGGCATAACATAAAAATACGTTAAGAATAAAAAAATAAAATAAAAATAATGGTTCGTAAAATCATCCACTGTTTGATTTATTTCCGCCCTCTTTACTTATGTATATTTTATTCCATGTTATAACTTTAATAAAAGTAGTTTTATGGAGGGAACTTCTTACCATACATTTTCTTAGAGTGCTCGCATGTAAAACGGAGGTTAAAGTATGGTAAATGTGATAACTAAAAGTACAAATTGGGAAAAAAAAATGCTTAGGGTTCTTTTTTTATGCATACATTAATTGTCGTTATTACCGCATGCAGTCAGATTTATTCAAATTAGAAATCTCTTTGACAATTGTTTTATAACATCTATGCGCGTTATTAAGTAGCTATAATTTATTTGAGGAAGGAGAAATACTACTTTTAAAACAAAACTATGTATACAAGTTAAATAGAAATTATATACTACAAAATTTGTATTGAATATCAATATTATATAAACACAAAGTTGGTTTTAATCGAGGATTTGAACAACTGAAATAGTTATTCGATAATTAAGTAATAGTTTAGTTATAATTTAGCTATAGTTCTTGTGCATTTCTTTTCATGAATCTTACTTATTTAAAAACAATAGTTATTCGATAATTTAGTTATAGTTTATTTATAATGTAGCTATAGTTCTTGTGCATTTTTTTCATGAATCTTACTTATTTAAAAACAAAAGTTATTCGATAATTTAGTTAAAGTTTACTTATAATTTATCTATAGTTCTTGTGCATTTCCTCCATGAATCTTACTTATCTAAAAACAACAGTTATTCGATAATTTAGTTATAGTTTAGTTAAAATTTAGCTATAGTTCTTGTGCATTTCCTTCATGAATCTTACTTATCTAAAAACAACAGTTATTCGATAATTTAGTTATAGTTTAGTTATAATTTAGCTATAGTTACTGTGCATTTCCTCCGTGAATATTACTTATCTAATAAACGGTATCAGTTAACTGACACAAACTTTCTCCCAACTTACTGTAGTCAAAATAATATTGTTTTTAATCGTTTTATTAACTACTTTTTAGAACAAAACAAAAAAATAATATTCTACCTACGTCAATCGTATAAAAAAGTTATTGTCCCAGGCGGGATTCAATCGCGCGACCTTTGAATTACTGGTCGTCCTCGCTACCGTTGTGCTACCTCGTGCGGCCGTAGCCGTGATGCTAGATTGACAACATAAACTTGTTTATTTTTTAACATTTCCCCATAATTATGAAACGCCGAAGTTTTGATAAAAGCGGGTGGTGTCATTTTGTTTGGCATCTTAAGCACTATAAATACTGAAAATTTGATCAAAATCGTTAGAGCCGTTTTTTAGAAATTTGCATTTTTGTCGTTTTTTATTGGTTTTTTGTGGTAAATTACCCTTAAAAATTAAAAATTCCAGAAAATGAAAAAAACGTCTGGAGATATTAGGGTTTAGTACCTACATACCAAATTTCATGAAAATCGGACCAATAGTGTCCCCTCTGGTCGTGTATACATACTGACACACTGACAGACAGACACCACGTTAAAAACACTTTTTTGGGTTCAGGGAGCACCAAAACAAAAAATTCCACTAAAAATATTTTTGGGTTCAGGAAGCACCAACACAGATAATTGCACTAAACAATTTTTTGGGGTTCTGGGAGCACCAAAACAGATAATTCAACTGAAAATTCAAATTCGAACATTTTTACGAAAACAATACTTTCTCCATATACTACGTATAGGGTGGAGAAAGTAAAAACTACAGTTATTCCCTAATTTAGTTATAGTTTAGTTATAATTTAGCTATAGTTACTGTGCATTTCCTCCATAAATCTTACTTATCTAAAAATAACAGTTATTCGATAACAGTTAACTTAATACTTTCTAAACTACACTCACTTCGCATCAAAACGAGTTACAGAAGTTAATAGATTGTTTTATTTCATGACAGAAAACAAAGTTGCGTTATAAATACAAAGTCAACTAGCTTTTTTATGTTTTTTCTAACTTAGTGGGAATTACTCTAAACAATAAATAAATAAATTATTTTTAGTTTGTTTTTAATGCATGATAGATTTTACACTCTGCAGTAACAGTTTGTTCAGATATTTGCCATCATATTTATACAGAATTAATATCTGGATTAAAACTAGGCTACTATGATACACTATTCAAACATTATTTGAAAAAAAATAAATATTATTTTATAGATCCGATTTTTTTTTGTTGTGTAAATGATTATAAACTACTGTAAACTTGTGATTCTGTTTAATAAAAAAGCATTTTCAAAGAATATTAATAATTTTTAATCTTCTGACATTTTTTAAAAATATGGAAAAACACATTTATTTTTAAAATATCAATGTTTTTTCCGCCCTTGATTTTGAATAAAGTTTATCCTGAAACTATAACTGTTTATGATCTGCATAATTGTTTATTTTTCCCAGTCAGTCAATCTGATTTCGCAAATTAACTTGATTTTAATTTTTTAAATATTGTTGCTTAAGAACACGTCACTAAACAAATTTATTTTAGTATTTATCTTTCTGAAAAAATGTACCTTTGACTTGACCATAAAATTTAAAAAAATATCAGTAACCGAAAGAGATTCACAATTTAAAGTTTTTGTGAAAATAAATCGACTACCACACTTCTATGCAATACCACAACCTGTATTTACGATATATTTTGATATTATTACTAAACTCTAAATACTAAACCGATTAATATTAAACAGCTAAGCTAGTAGTTACTGTGCAAACAGTTGTACAGGATTTGACGTACATTGATTGCTCGATTACGCAGCAACAGCAATTGAGTTGTGCGCACTTATCTTGCGCAGCCCAGTGAGAATAAAAGGCTAATTTAACGGCACTAACTTTAGGATAGCAATTTGTCAGGAACAGTACTTGGTTCAAAATTTTCTCTATTCTAAGTTTGGAACTAAAACCATATTCTTTCTTTTATTATTCTTGAACATTAAATAAGGCCTAAATAACTACCTGCCGTACCCGGCTTCACCCTTTTTAAACTTTTTTAAACATCAATGTGCATTGAAGCTCTTGTTTAGTATTATGTGCTCAGTATTCTTTTAAATCTTGTTCTTATTTGCGTTTTTGGTGTAAACCGTTATTAATTATTTTATTTATATTTTTAATTTCTATGTTTCTTCATATTTTACTTATTTATTTGGAGATCAGATCCGAAAGTTCAGGTCATTTAAAAAACAATATTATATACTTAACACTACACTAAAGGTTTATCTGAATCGCATTTACAGTAGTTTAACTTTAAAACTTTAAAAAGATCAACTAAATTATACATTACTAGGGGAGACCCCCGCGTGCTTCGCACGCCAACCCCCAAAGGAACCTTCTAAAAACATACGTTATGTTTTATTTATAATAAAGTTGTAGTATTAATAATAACCTCAAAACTAAGATGGTAAATAATGTTAAATGTTCAAACCAAATTATTTCTTATATTTTATAACAGCAGTTAATAATAGTTAAAAGAACCAGCAAAGCTCAGGTCTACATTTTAAAACCCTAACCTAAAAGCTAGAAATACAAAAATAATTGCTTCAAATTTTGAAATCAGCTGTTAATGGAAATATTGAAGCAAACATCTATATTATCTGTTATTTTATTCAATTGGTTGCTATGGTAATAAATGTAAATACATGTGTTGGTTTATCATTCCAGGCCTAACCTAAGATTTTTTCGACTAAATTTACAAATATTAAAATAAAAAAAGGTTTTTACCGAAATTAATTATAGCCTATGTTACTCAGGGATAGTGTAGCTTTTTATTAGTAATACTATTTTTTCAATCGGTTCAGTAGCGCCAGAGATTACCCCCTACATACAAACAAACAAACAAACAAACAAACAAACAAACAAACAAACAAACAAACTTTACCTCTTTATAATATTAGTATAGATATAGACTATCCTTCCTATAAAATAAAAATACCTTGCCTCTAAATAAAGAGCATTTTATTTTTATTACTTATGCTTAGAACTTAATCCGTTTCTGAAAATAAAAATATAAAATTCGCGACTCCTAACAGTGATCTTTTATGTTTATTCCTTAACCAATTTCTGAGTGAGGTATAAAACATCAGGATCATCTTTACTCTCATATGAGTTACGTGGGTGATGCAAAGAAGAGAATTCAGAAGAAAACCGGTCAAGTGTTGAGCAATAAAAATGAAAGAGCAGTGTTAGTCCGGTCAAAATAGACATTTCGATTTACAATAATTCGCTTTGAGCTGAAAATTGGTACAGGCCTTGGGGAAATTATTACAAATAAAATACTAAAAGTCCCCATCGATCCCACACTGCAAACAAGTTATTCAAGGTCAAATGTCAAAAAACATTGTTGCTACTCTTGCATTCAAAGTCTCTATTCTGAAGGTCATATTCGTTCTGATGACGTAGCAAAAAGTGTTACTGCACGCATTGAGTATGAATATGATTTGGTTGAGGCTAAGTACCATTAAAATTAATTGTTATAATTCCTTCTAGAAACCAACCACTGGGGGTAAAATCTTGGGGATTTCTCGAGATGAATCTGTTAGAGCTCATACAATACTTTAACTCACTTTTGCAAGAATATCAAAATATCTTGTTATTGATGACGAGATGGTTGCAAATCTTCATATTACCATTGAGAATATCATAAATAACACAATTTCATATAATGATATTGAAAGCGATGATAAAACAGCCAAAGAACAATCCAATACAACAAATATAACTATCGTTGTCGGTGAAGATGTTGACTTATTAGTATTACTGACTGCACGAACTCCAATTGATAAGATTATTTAAAATTTATTTATTTAAAAAAAGAGTATACTGAAATAGGTCTCAATAATGGAGGAACTCCGAAACGCGTCGGCAAATTTAAGTGAAAGTGTTACGTTGGGATTGGCCGAGCATTGTACTAAAACTTAAGATTATATACTTTTTGAAACCCGGGATAGCTCACCAACCAACAAAAATATATTCACCGAAAAGTTTAACTGCTTATCTACAATGTTAAAATCATATCTTATTTGTCATGTAATAACTGGCTGCGATACTGCATCAGCATTTATCAGAAGGGGTAAAACAACAGTATTTTAGTTATTTGAAAAAGATGATTTAATTAATTGCGCAGAAGTATTTCAAAAGATCGACTCTTCACCACAAGACATCATCACAAATGGGATTCACTTTCTTCTTGCTCTATATGTAGCTCCAAAAAAATTGATTGTTAAGACAAGTATAGATATTTAAGTTTTGTAAAAAATACACGGAACAATAAAAGAGTGCAATTATCTTGTCTTCCTCCAACTTCTGCTTCTGACAGTCAACACTTATGTCGAGTATACTATCAAGTTCAAGATCGGCTAGGCAATCAACTGGGCCCAGAAGACTGGGGTTGGAAATTAGTAGATAATATCTTGGAGCCAATTCAAACTTTACTCCCACCTACTCCGGAAAGACTTCTCAACACGATTTTTTGCAATTGCAAAAAGGGTTGTAGTGCAAAATGTAGCTGTAAAAAAGTCGGGTTATTTTGTTCACCAGTATGTACTAATTATCAAGGTCAGTCATGCTCCAATGTTGAATCAACTTCAACTTCAACAGATGAAGATTTGTATCTTATAAACATAATTTTTTCCCCTTTGTCCAGGAATAACTTTTTTATATGGGATCAAAAAGTTCACTATTTTGTCCGGACTATGTTGTTCGTGAAAGTAGTAGTAAAGTGGATTATGAATTACATTACTATAAATTATATTTGAAGTTTAGTTTCTTTTAAACCTTTTCAGCTTAAAGCTGTATAATGATTTAGCATAGGTGCATAGGATGATTTAGCATATGACAGTTAACTAAGGAATTTTAATAAGTTGAAATAAATTCCTTCTAAAAATAAAAAAAAAATTAATTCACCCTTGCAAAATGTGTACTATGCAAATTATTTTAAAGATATGGAGAATGTTTACTGCTCCAGTTTTATACAAACGTGTAATGTTTTTACATGTAAAAATTTGCATATTTCGCTGAAAATATCTGCATGAGTATAATACAATTTCCCTAGTGAAAGTAGTGTCGGAAAACAATCTGGATAAGTCTGAGCTGTATTTTCTCAAAAGTAATGTTTCATTGTGTAAAGAGCTACAGGTTTCCCAGCGATAACTAAACCCACAGGATATCGGGACATTCAGGGATCAGGTGTGTATTATTCCACGAATTCGCTTTTAATTCTTTTTTACCTTTAATTTAGACATAGATTTATAGTAAGCCATGACTAATCAACAAATTGGTAAGAATTTTCTTTTCTGGTAACTCGTAATGCTAAAGATTGGAAAGTGAAATAAATAAAAGAAAATACAATCTAAACTTACGAGGGAAGCGAAGCAAAATGTCGGTCAATGGAGTCTATCTGTAAATGTTCCAAATTTATTTAAGAAAATTAAAATTCATACTACACCAATACACTTACGCTTCTGTCATTTTAAAGTTGTTTAGTCTAATGGTTTTCTATTACCATTAATTAGATCAGTCCTAAAACTAAAATAAGATAATAAACTGTGCGTAGGTCAATGTCGTAAAAATGCGGACGTTGTAAAAAAATAAACAAGAAATTGTTTTAATTTTTTTTTTACAACACAGTAATATTTTGTGCTACAGACAACGTTTTATTAGTAAGTAAAAAAACTATTTAAGGTATTGTGATTATTTTTTTGCAGAGCGGATTTCCAGACATTTGATGTTAAATATTTTAATCGGCCTAAATTTTTTAAATTATTACAAAATAAATTTTTGTATTTGATGTACGTGTAAAACTACCATAAATAATCTGTGTTTTAAATTTGAATGAAAAATGATATCTCTTTCTAAAGCTTAAATGTCAAATACCCTTGAAGCTCAGCGTTTTCATATATTTTTAAACAAAATTATTTTCCATATTTTTGCTTGCAGGCCAAATTAAAATTATTGTTTTTCCAAATTCAACACCCACTTGCTTATTTGGATGTTTGTGAGAAATTATAAACTAAATTAATATACACTTCAAAAACTTTCCGATTTAATTTTATTTTGATATATTAATAAACATTTGTATTATTATTTTCCGTCTCAATAATGATTTAATAAACTAATGAGTAATTCAAAATAATTACTTTAAAATGTAAATATTAGTAACATTATTTATTAAGTTTATATTTACCAGTGATGTTGATACTACTACACGTCATTCATCGCGACACCAATTCTGTCGTTTCTACTAAGCTGAATATATGAGTTACGATTAACAGACACAGTAGATCTTCTTCCTTTCAATAGTTTTGTAATGGACGTGTTTTTCAGCCAGAGCATATAGTCTTGCCTTTAGAAGTAGTAAACTTGCGTTGGTTGCTACAAACCTTGTAGGACTATTTAATATAATCTTAGTGGTACTATGGTACGTAAAAAGCTTTTGATTTTGTTAATATGTCTGGTTTAGCTCTCTACTGGTAAGTAGGTCTCTAAAATTTGTAACTTTAGATTTACAAGTTTTAAATTTGAAAGTACCAATCATTTTGATTTCACGAAGAAAACACGCGTCTAATAATAATAGTTGTTCATTACTAAAACTGAATTT
>JAGFPH010004712.1:97734-108486 GCA_018207615.1 Philaenus spumarius
CAGCTTAAAATAAGACTTTGATCTGAAATTGGTTCAAGAAAGGGAGACTGAAGTAAGTGATAAACAAGTTGTAGAGATATCTCTTTATGAACCTAGTAAGGGAAGAAGCAGACTGTCGACAGGTCAGATATAAAAGACGTAAGGATAACGGTAGATATTATTTATAACATTGTGCACTACATAATAATGTTTCTTACATGGAGACAAAGGAACTGTGATCGACGTGAACTCTAGGAAATAACACTGCACTTGCTTTTTCCTCTGAAGGTAAAGGCAAGTGAATGCAGGTGAGGAAACTCAGCAAGAAGGAAAGTTGAATGAATTGAAGATATATATAGGTTGAGTGGGAAGAAAATGTGGATATGAAATTTCCTAGATCATGAAATGGGTTCAAAAACACTTCACTGAAGTTTTTATAAACATCTTATACGAAGTTATTTATTTCAATCGTGTTTAGTAATGTTTTTAATTGGAGAAGTACCGACGGACTATCATCACCTGAAATAAACTTTTCCCAACTATAAAAGCATGCATAGTCTTAACCTGGTTTCGACTCGTGAATCTTCAGATTCAAAGTCAAATAAGCTACAAGGCCTTTGTAGTCAACACTTAGTGGTCTTCCCAGAATTGAGTAGATATATATATAAAATTTAATTATAATTCCTTGTTTGTAATAATTTGTCTTCTGAGCGGCCAGGCCAGTTGGCTCTATATCTGATCTCAGAATAAAATAAAAATATTAACAATGGTAAATGTATGTACAAATATAATACATACTACATTTTTACTCAATGTAGTGCCAAAAGAAAATAAGAAGCACATTTATAGAAATAACGTGTTTAATTTAAATTTTTGTTAAATCAAGTTACATTTAATATTTACAAATTAACGATTTTCTAAAAAAAAACTTGTACAAAATTTTATTATTTTTAATACAGGGAAACTGAAAAACTGAAAACTTTTAACAAATATATACTTTCGGAATACCAACTCGTCGATAAATTTTAACCACAAACAAGTAAACAGCGGTGAACTGTATTAACAGAAGAACGATGCCAAAACTAATACAAATAATAGTCTCAACATTTCACATATGTGTACAAGAAAGAAAAGAAACAAATAGTAGGCCTACTCTAAATCACATAGATATATTATCCTATATAATATATAAAATCCAAAACCCACTCACAAACTCACTGATCACAGTATCTTAAAAACCATACCACCTAGGAACGTCAAATTTGGTGAACATAATGCTCACGCTATAGGCGCACTAAAATGGATTTTGAAATATTTGGAATTTAAGGGTTGATACAACCTCTAAAATAATAAAATATTGTTTGCTATACTTTCCCTAAAGCTAGAAAGCTTAAATTTGGTACATTTATTTCTTACACAATACACATAAAAATTAAACCAGTTTTACAATTCGTTACGTGCTGCTATAGGGTGAAAATGTGATAACAACCCCTAAAAACAATAAATATACATGTTTATACTGTCTTTAAGCTAGAGAGCTAATATTTTGTACATCTATTTCTTACAAGTTACAAATAAAAAATAACTAAATTTTTCATTTTTCCACGTTCTTCTAAGGATTTTTAAATGTAGTAACTACCCCTAAAACGATAAATATTAATTGTAATACTTTCCTTAAAGCTAGAGAACTGAAATTCGGCACTCATTAATTTTAAGGAAATATTTAAAGATGTACGCTGAACAAATCCCGATTTATGCATTTGCAATTAAAGACTTATCTGGGCCATCTGCAACATCCAGCTAAGACTGTGATTTACCAATCTGTAGATTTACTGGTTGAAAAAGAAGACGCTCATCACTCTGAATTCTTTATTTTTTAATTTATTTAATTTATTCAGGCCACATACCTTGACGAAGGTGATTGAAGGGCAGCCGGTGAACAATAAATACCAAACTAATTGAAAATACGTGTAATAAATTCACCTTCGTGAAATAAAAGATGAAAGAAAATGACGAAAAATATTACAATTATGTAACACAGGAATAAAAAAAGATTCCATGTAGCGAAGCAAGGGTACTCAGCTAGTATTTTATAAAATATCTGTAAACCAATTCAAACGAAGAAAATTTCATGAGCAGCGACAATGCCACAGTTTCCTTGATCTACACTGCAATAAACTCATGTGGGTGTTAAGCTCCTTTAATAACCATCACATTCACAAAGGCATTCTAACGCCAACTGAGAGCAAAACTGTTATAAAGTTGTTAGGTCAGGTTTGTATCAGGAGGTTATAATTTATGTTAAATATTGTATTAATTTTTTACTTCAATTTAGTGTTTTAACAAGTTTGGTAATTGTATTAAAATAGCAGATGGTATTTCAGATGGATATTGATACGCATACTACAAAGAGTATTTTTATCAGCTATATTTTAAGGAAAAAATATAACTTTTCCTAAGTTTTAAAATAAACTTTTACAGAATTTATAACAGTAACTATGTTGTATGCATATACACGTATTTACTGTTGGTTTTAAATACTGTTGAGCTTGAAAGAATGTCGTTGGAAAAGGTTTATTTAAGGATATCATTACTGTGTTTTAAAGAATGTTGTGATATTTTCAAACATTTCGGAAACAACTCAAACCCCTCCGAATACTACGAGAGTATACTGAAGATTATGTTTGTTTTAATTTTTATTACTTTCTCCACCCTGTACGTAGTATATGGAGAAAGTATTGTTTTCGTAAAAATGTTCGAATTTGAATTTTCAGTTGAATTATCTGTTTTTGTGCTCCCAGAACCCCAAAAAATTGTTTAGTGCAATTATCTGTGTTGGTGCTCCCTCAACCCAAAAATATTTTTAGTGAAATTTTTTGTTTTGGTGCTCCCTGAACAAAAAAAAGTGTTTTTAACGTGGTGTCTGTCTGTCAGTGTGTCAGTATATATACACGACCAGAGGGGACACTATTGGTCCGATTTTCATGAAATTTGGTATGTAGGTACTAAACCCTAATATCTACAGGCGTTTTTTTCATTTTTTGGAATTTTTAATTTTTAAGGGTAATTTACCCCTAAAAACCAATAAAAAACCACAAAAATGCAAATTTCTCAAAAACGGCTCTAACGATTTTGATCAAATTTTCAGTATTTATAGTGCTTAAGATACCAAACAAAATGACACCACCCGCTTTTATCAAAACTTCGGCGTTTCATAATTATGGGGAAATGTTAAAAAATAAACAAGTTTATGTTGTCAATCTAGCATCACGGCGACGGCCGCACGGGGTAGCACAACGGTAGCGAGGACGGCCAGTAATTCAAAGGTCGCGCGATCGAATCCCGCCTGTGACAATAACTTTTTTATACGATTGACGTAGGTAGAATATTATTTTTTTGTTTTGTTCTAAAAAGTAGTAAATAAAATGACTAAAAACAATATTATTTTGACTACAGTAAGTTGGGAGAAAGTTTGTGTCAGTTAACTGATACCGTTTATTATTCCTGTGGTGTTAGAAGTATTTACATAATTTTATAAACAAACTATATCTAATTAAAACTTTGTGAAATAATTATAAAAAATATGTTTTGAATTCACGTAGTGTCCAGAAATATACTACAGTTGGAAATATATGGGATGAAGTGGCTGGCTGTATGCGCAGAAGCAGGGACGGTCAATGCGCATGCGCTAACAGCGATTAGGCCAGTGTTGCTAGTCAGTCGGTAACAGCAGGGTTCGTCGCGTTGTTTAGTACAGTGCCGTTCCTAAAAACATTGTAGTGTTGACACCCCGAGTTACTTTATGTAATAAGGAAACAATTACTTATTTTTAGTCTGTTTGTGGTGTACAAACAAAATGGATTAGCATCCGAGTTGTCCTCCTAGTAGGAAATCAGTGATACAGTAAACCTGCGCCGCTGTCCGCCCGTAAAAAGCAGACTGGGTAGTAGTGTACTGGCAGCAGTCACATCACCCATCCGCCACCCTCCACTCATGGCATACCTCCTCCCACACACACATCGCCTGCCTGCGCGACCCGCTTCTTCACATATGTTTCCATCTGTACCTACTGTGTTGGAAGCACCCACCTCCAAGATACACTTTATGTCGACCATAGTTGTTATTCGTTAGACGGTTATTCGGTAGGTATAAGTATCACTTTCAAACGTTTTGGTGTACTGGCTGCATTGCACCCTTACCACTATTCAAACTTAATCCTCTCTAGTTTATTTCTTAAAGAAAACAACCGCCATATTATTATTTTTGGCAAGCTATTAAAATGACGTAACTTGTACGAATAATGTTTCCAGTGGAGCTATACAAAACTGATGGAGAATATCAATATATTTGATATTTATATTACCGTGGCCAACCATCTAACACCAAATCCAGTAGGTATATTTAGAGATATAAATTAAATAGCAAACGTTAAAACACAAAGTAACTATTGTGATGAAACATTTCAATTTTCGTTAATTACTGTAACGCAAATCTTCATATGAAATATAGAGTTAACTTTTGATTTTGTTTTTTACGAGTTCTTTATATATTTTATTATAAGTTCTCTTATTGTGTCAACATAAAACTTTGATTTAGACGTTTGTTATTATTTATTAGGTTAACTTCGAGTTTATTATTAGTTCTACTTATTTGTTTAGACAAATATATTAATTATGCTATTGTAGGAAGCAATGATATAGCATGAAAGGGTTTTATAAAGAAATAGAATGTTTAAAATAGCAACACCAAGGTTAAATATATTCTATAATACAACCTATGTTTTGATAAAGCGGAGATGTACTAATGTACAACTGAAGAGCAATAATAGAGCATGTTGTTTCTTCACTAGCTTCACTGACCTTGTACAATAGTTTAATTAATTTTACTAAACCCTAATACAATTATGGGCCACACTAGACCAAGTATTTATTGCTTTAGCTTTTTCAATTAGTATAATGCATCTCGTTAAACCATTGTGACAGGACATTATTGTTTTATCTGCGGTCAGTAAGATATGTTTATCCAGATTGTTTAAGTAAATTATGTTTTCTTTGTAATCCTCTTATTTCAGAAGTCAATATGTGAAGTATTTAACTGTGACGCTACACATATTAGGCTCTAAACACAACTTAACAGCAGCACAATGTGTTAGAGAATGAGATATAGATTCAAGCGGGGAATTAGTTGTCTGTGACGACCTTGCTGTGTATAGATTGTTTATTGGAAATAGAAATAATTTATTTCACATATCATTTTACAAACCGGTTGGTGACTGGAGAAAAACAGGCCAAAAGTCAAATTAACAAAGATACATTACAATAATCAAACACTTCATATCTTATACATTTTAAATCTATTTATAAGCGTAAAAACAATATTATAATAGCCACTATAATCTAAAACAACCATGAAAAAAAAGTTTAAAGTCCTAGGAGCTAGAAACTTTCATCCTTAGATTCCTGTACAGAATAATATGCGCTCTGTGTTAAAATCATTTTTAATTCTGGTTTTAAATTCTTTTTCACCTACATTTTTTACATCAGTGGTAATCCGATGCTTTTTTTTTTAAATCCGATGCTTTTTATAATTTATATAGTTAAGGACTTCCCTATTTCGGGTTGAATAAGCATGGAAGCTCTGCTTTTCAAGGAAATATTCTATTTGCTTCTTAAATTAGCAACAGACACTTATAAATAAAAAGGTTTGGAACAGTCTAAATTAAATTTTCATTCAGTTTTAAATTAATGAATAAATTCTTACAAGAACTTTTAAATTTACCAAAGTTCATAAACCGAATATATTTTGTCTGTACACTTTAAAAATATCTGCAATGTTTGATGCCATACCCCCAAAGCTCTATTCCATATTGAATATTGGAGAAAAACAAATCTTAGTAAATCAGTTTCCTTATTTCAAGACTGACAACATCTCTAACATTTTTGAGGTTTGAAAACATTTTTACTGAATTCTCGACTTTCGAAATAGGGGGGGGGGGGGTGAAGTTGAAACGAAGGCCGTGGCTCAACTATTGCCCACGGGTGGTATGATTCCCCCTGTATACAACTAAAGTATAAATATACGAGTTGAATAATAATTGTACTGCGAACTTTACTATAGGTACGGGTTTTCAAGAGGTTCTTTGTTAATTCTCTATTCAGAAGCGATGGTAACACCAATAGTTAATTTGTTTAAATTAAATAATATTTATAGTACATAAATTAGTGGGCAAAGAGACTCACAAAACAAATTCCATATTTATTTATAACAAACAACGTGTTAGCTTTATTTAACAACAAGTCCGCTATAACTTGATGTAGCTATAAATATTACTGTTATAATGTATAATAATAATAATAACAGTGCTTTATTATGCACATTTCTTTTTATGTTCTTTTTTTTACATAAATATACTTAATTTAATAATACTGCGAGGCAATGGTCTTTAAAGACCGTCTGCCAGGTTGGTAAAAGTTGTAGTATTTTTTTAATTTTAATGGAAAAACTGTTTTTAAATCTATAAACTATAATATATTATTCTATTTTATAAACTATATATTATATAAACAAAGAAATAAAATATATTATACAACATACATGCTTTATACTTATACACTACTAGCTGGCCCGACCCGGCTTTGCACTGATAGACAAACCAAAGTTACATGTATATTAACAAAATATATATTATTTTAATAAATATATTACACTGTGTATTTCTTATGGGGATTTTTTAGTAACTTTGACCCCCCCCTCAAACCTTTCTAAAATTTCGATTTTTTAAAAACCCTTTCTTAGCGAGCATCTATGGCCCTAGAGGAAGCTACAAACCAAATTTCATTCCAATCCGTTCGATGGTTTTAGTTAAATCGTGATTTTGTAACTTTGCCCCCCCAAACCCCCCTAAAATTTAGAATTTTAAAAAAAACCTTTCTTAGCGAGCATCTATGGCCCTAGAGGAAGATACATACCAAATTTCATTCCAATCCGTTCGGCAGGTTTTGATAAATCGTGATTTAGTAACTTTGACCCCCAAAAACCCCCCATACAATTTCGAATTTTCGGAAACCCTTTCTTAGAGCGCGTCTAGAGCCTATAAAGAGTATTAGTGCCAAATGTCATGTTTGTAGTCCTCGTGGTTTTGGAGAAACTGTGATGAGTCAATGAGTCAATGGTATTTGGCTTTTATAAGTATAGATTACAATCAGACGTATATATTTACATTCATACATACAGGAAAGACACTCAGACAACTAGAAAATATATTATATTTATACATACAACTTAATCAATTTCCCCTGGCATATATTAATATTAGGCATAATGTGTGGTTAGCCTCCTGGATTGTATACTTAATGTATATATAATTGTTATAAATACCTTATTTCATTCCGTCGAACAATCCAATGTATTTATCCGTGCGGATAACTAGTTTCGACGGTTTTACCGTCATCGTCAGATCCTAGACACCGTTGTTGGGAAGAAGTTGTTCAGCCATTCTGAGGCGTCATTGGATTATTCGACGGAATAAAATAAGGTATTTATAACCTTTATATATAGGCCTACATATAATAATAATTGAATTCACTAATTAACCCCCATCTACATTGCCATGCTTTTTGGGCATTTACACCAGGCAGGCCCAATCCCTTCCATTTAAATATTTCCTGAATTTCCTCCCTAGACAATAAAACACTTCCAATACAGTCTTCGAATTTCATTTAAAATAGGACAGCGTGTCACGAAATGTAAAACGTCCTCTTTTTCATGCAAGTTACATAACGAGCAGTTGAAATTACCCCCCTCGGCCCATGGTCTGTCATTTAAGAATAATAATCCCCCCCCCCCCCCCCCCCCTACGTTTTATAACCCATTTTATTGTTGAAATACTTAGAAAATCGTTTACATACGTTTTAGTACCTATATTCAGATCTAGTGTTATGTAAATAGGACGGCAACGGCTCTATCGCTATAATAATGCATGTGCTTATAATGGTTTCATACGATGAGGTTGTAAAGATTGAATGCTGCATTATGTACTAAAGGGACTTCATGTAAAAGCACATAACCTTTAACGTCACATTGTTTTATTTAACACAATATGAAACGCAGATTCATTAAATAACTTCCCAAACAAATAGTTAAAATAAATTCAAATATACGTACAACAAGTAAATAAATGCTATATATTTAGTAAAGAAGAATTGTTCCTATGTTTGTTTATTTCTAATGATTCTAAAACTACCATCCTATAAGATGATAATGGCACATTTATCCTTAAATGAGTAACATTGGATGTGTATTGACTTGATTTTTGTTTTAGATTGGGCCGAGCTTGGTTTTAGATTGAAGTTAAGGGATTTTGTTTGAAAAACGCATTTTTGGTTTTATATGTTTCCGTATTTTCAAAGGAAAAACTGAACCTTTATTGGAACACTTACTTGTTTGTCTGACTGTATATTGGCTTGGCACAGTGAAATTCACAGCGATTGGTTAAGGTTTCTTACAGAAGTTCGACTTAGCTGCTATACTAACCAGCATTTTATTATATACTCAAATAACAAAATTTAAAAATCATTACTATACACTTTAGGACCAAAGTTTTCGTACTAAAAAAGTTAATATTCGATTGTACAATATTTGCTAAAAATAATTTTTTTACCCTATCAAAACTATATGTTTTAATATTTTTAAGAAATAAATTTTAGAAAAGTATCCTTTTCCTCGTTGCCACCCTCAACGTATGTATAATAAAGTATTTCTGCCATGGTAATTTTTATTGAATAGATGGTTAGTTCGGTATATTTAGTAGCCTACATGACGTGTTGAGTTGCGTTGTTGTTATTAATGCAGAAGGATCTTTGATAGTATAAATATTTACATTTTATTTTTAGGTATTTTAAGTCCTACAATATATTTTGTTTTAATAATTACCGCTTTCATTTAAACGCAGAAACATTAACTCCATAATAATAATCTTTTACCCAATACATAAAATAAATAATTGAGGTACATATAGTTACATAAACCTGAAATGTTCATCTTTATTAAATCATAAAATATATTTATTAAATTTTTGAAAAAAATAAGTTCCTGGATAAGCTTGAGAAGAGTTTTTATTTTAACACGGACAAAGACTGCCCCGACCGAGGTTAGATTTTACAGATCATACGTTAGGATTTAGGCTTCTTTGCGAATTAAATCAAATTACCAACGACAATAGAAATAAAATTAATTAACGAGTTACCTTAATGGCATACAGAATGATTTTACTTTTTGATTGACTTTATTAAGATTTCTGTTTATACATCCATACAATAACCCATTACCAGTTTAGTTCTGTGGCAAGAGAACGCGGGAACTATTGTCTTTACTACATCTGAGCATCTAGATTACTAGTACTTGCACGTATACAATCAAATTATAGAGCCCAGATGTGCACTCTTTCAATTGAAGACAATTACAAGGGTATTGTATAATAATAATAATAATAATAATAATAATAATAATAAATGTATTTATTTCCTCAATCTGCTACAAATTAATAACAATCATTCTTTTTTTTATACATAATTAAACAAAAGTCACCAAAATACAAAAATAACTAAACACATGTCCAAGTTCAAACACTGAAATAAACTTGCCAAGACTGATGTCAACGTAACACTAAATACATAAAAACTAAATAAATATATTATAAGATTTACACAAACAAAAATAGGAGTATTATACATACAAAAATAGAATAAAAACAAAAGAAATATAGTCTTACTTATATTGATCAGTCAAACAAAACTAAAGAACAAAAGAATGTTGGTGTATACAAGATTATCAGAACTATAAACTACAAACTACTTAGAATTTTAAACTATATATGTTTTATACAATCAGAATGAGAAAATTTAGGGCCTTCAAGGCATATTGTAAACGGCATTAGAGGCAACGATCTCAGCAATTCACAATTTGCTGTAGATTTTATAATTGATTAATACCTATATTACATTGTTATTTAGTTATAAGGTACATTTCAGGAACAAGTTTGCACCTGAATAAATCCAAGACAATTACTACAATTTATTTATTTATATATTTGAACTTCTTTAGTGTGATACTAAATTGTGCACAACGTTATTAATTAACTGTTTAACTAAGATTAACATATGCCCATATTTAGCAATTTCTTTAATTATTTGCACTAATTTTTCTATAAGTATACCAAAGGAAAATGTATCTAATTCATTCCTACATAATTATTGGAAATTATAATAACTCAGATTGGTTGTTTAAGTATAGTTACCTTATTTTAATTCCTAGACGTTAGTGACCGAACTGTGAGTGCTTTGCTATTCCTATTAATGACTTAAGACACGAAAGTGTCAAATTTTAGCTCTCAACTTTCAAAGAAAGTAGGAGAATTACAGTTGATTGTGTTATAGGAGTAACCAGATATCAAATCCTCAAGTACGAAATATCAGAAAGAAAACCTTTATTTTGTCTAATTAAATTAAAAAAGTACTCGTGCCAAAAGAGTTGACAATTAGCGATATTTATGACAGTCATTCAGGACTTTCTCTTTTATACATCATGATATATGTGCAGACAAAAGGATTTAGATGATATATTCTAGTAGTTCTGTGAACAGTAGACCTCGCTCGTTGAAATAACAAATGTGGTTTTGAGCTTAGATAAAAATAGTGTGCCAGTAAGGACTTAAGCAGAAGGTTTAACTAGTGAAACATTATTTTGCAATACTCGCGATTACGGGGTTTCTAGTTC
>JAGFPH010004713.1:0-12718 GCA_018207615.1 Philaenus spumarius
AAAACTAAAGGAAATCCGACACTGTAAGTATGATTTGTATACAATTAATCTTTATAACCTTTATTCTAGGCTTTGTTAAAACAGTATTTTTTACAATTACTTTAGACTATAATGTAAATTTATTAGGCTACCTATTTAAATGGAACTGCAAATGGCCTGTAATTACCAACTAGATTGTGTAATAACAAATAAAAATTCTAAGGCTGACTTATTTTAAATAGGCTATGTTAAGTATTTTTTATCTAGTCACTGTCAAAACAATCATTAATAATCCCAATGGATTGCTTGTTCAAGATACTTATGGCCTAATTTTTAATACTTTAATAAATTATCAAGGTTTACCTATTTAATCCTATGTTATTACTTTCAGGTATTTATATAAACTTTTTCTTGTTTTTATAACCTCTACTGCACATAATCTTCAAAGAAAATGTGTAGGCCTACTGTATTTTTTTACACCAAGTTGATACTTCTAGATGTTTTAGATTATAGTCGTATATAAGTTACTTAGTTATGGTGGGAAAGAAGGATGAAACCTACAACTTAAAAGTGATCCAGTTAATTGTTTTAAGTTCGGTTTGATTAGTTTGTCTTAGTTGGCGTAAATTTAGGACTACTATTCAAAATTCAGCTGATATTTTTGTAGACGACGACGTTGTTTTACATTCTACTATGTTGTTTTAAATATTGAATACAGATAAACATACTGAGACTAAAGATTGTAAGTTAGAACTTTAGGTTATTTTTAAAAAATTATTCTTGCTTTTCTGTTGCCGTAGGTCAGCCGAGGGTCGAATAGTAAATTTGCGCCTCTTAGTGTTACATTATTGTTATAGAAAAGGGAGGTGCCTTACCATAATATGCTAATGGTTTGATATAACATAATAACAAGTATTTTGTAACATACAGTGACGGGTTAGGCCTCGATGGCTATTGATGTATTTGTATGTGGAATGTACACTGTAATGGTTGAAATTATACTGAAAGATTGTATTAAGATATACTCAATTTTTTTATTGAGGCTTATAGAATATAAACCAGCAGTTTCAGCTAGCCTACCTACTGATTGTCCTAAACAATGTGTTTTTGATTATGCTATGTACAAAATAAAAGGATAAAATTTACTATACGACTCTACACCATATTGGGGCAGAGGTGACAATGTATACTCAAGAAAATGCTCTAATAATAGGCCTACATAATTGTAATGTTAAAAACTATTTCTAAAAGTATTAATTAAATGATTAAAATATTATTTAAAAACTTAGAAAAAATACGATAAGCTTTACAACACTACTTTTTTTTTATTACATAATGTCCCACTTGTTGGGCATCAATTTATAACACTACAACTCTAGGTCTAATTTAAATCTCAAAAAACAACACGTTGTGAAGCGAAATTACAAACTTATCAACTTTATAAAAAATCTTTAATTTAATTCTTTCAAAATGCCTCCTTAGTTAGGCGTCAAATTTATTATATATCACTTTTGTTAATTACTGTTCATAAGCTAAATAGATTGATAAATGATGGAATTCAAAACACAAGTTTACAATTTTAACAAATTATTTAATTGAGAAGTTGAAAATTAAAATATATATACAGTTTATACACAAAATAGGTTAGCTCAAATCAAATGTTCGTTATAAATTCTCTTATAGCACTCTTAATCTCGGGGGGTTAGTGCCGACTCTTCCCAATATTATTATGAAACTAATTAATTATTAAAGAATAATTAAGCTGGTCCTACATCCAGCTCTCTGGACCTACATCCCGGATCCGTGTCCGACGGACCTGTATGGGTCCGGCCAAGGTCGACGGAATGGAATGAATTGTGGACATGAATCACGTGGTTGTATACAATCCAGTCGGAGTGTATTAATTAATTGCGGACATGAATCCAATCCATTCCAGTCTGTACTGCAACCAGGCTAGGATTTTATTTTGTAGCGTGTAATGAACCTATATTAAGTAAAATATTTAGACATCTACTGATATGATTGTATTACTGTAGGCTTTATAAATATTTTTGATTTAATTCAAGTCGTGAATAATAATATAATTATTTACATTATATTTTTATTTAGAAAAACATTTGTATGTTAGGTAAAATATTTTTTTACAAAATAATGGATTCACAATATTAGGTCTATTTATATATAGGCCTAGATATAAATCGTAAATGTATGGTAATTGTTTACTATGTTTGACAAGTGTGAATTAAATGCGTTACATTAACGAAATAAAAAATAATAATTTTAAGCAGAACATTTCTATTTAACATTTATATTATTTAAACAAAAATAAATCAGATTAGGATAATTCCACCAGTTTACCCATTCCAAGCTAAATAGCATGTGGAAGGATTGTGTTACTACAAACACATTATTTTCACTATCTAGCTATTCAGAAATAATAATTAACAAATTAATAAAATTAATTTCATAATAATAAACTTAATCAGGAAGAAAACACTCGAGTTTAATCTATCAATTTTAAACAACGCAACGCTGACAAAAGACGGTCGGTCGGAACTGGATCCTGGAATGAACTGAATAAATACGGAGTGGAAGGTAAAGAGATTCCCGCGTAAAAAGGATACGTGTCCGACTCACACTCGGACCTACATCCATCAGTTCCGGCAGCGGATACAGGTCCGCGGACCCGTATCCATCCGGACCTGCCCATCTCTAATTGCAATTTTATTTCATTTTAAAATTTATGACATATATGTACAAAAAATCATTTTGCTAGAAGCCCTACTGGAGTTAAGTCCACTTCCAGAACTAATTTAAAAAATATTAATGTAGCACATATATATCAATAATTTTTACATTGTCTGTATTTCTCACTAATTACAGGTAGTCTGGACTTTGATAGAGTTGCCAGATGGGATGACATTCGAACTGCATTCGATTTGGATAAATCTTCAGCAGAGTTCCGTTTGCTACATAAGCTGAAAGATTCTCATTTGGAGCCCATAAGAACACAAAAAATGAAAGTCGCCAAAGCAGCTCAGGCTTTAAGTCACTCTGTAGCAGCTACTATGTATGCAGTTCGACTTGGTAAGTTAGTTAAAATTATTTAGGTTTTTGTATGTTAAACACGTGTAAGAGAAAGTATATATTATAATGAATTGATTCATTTTATTTTTTGCGACAGAATTTTCTATTATTACAGTAAGACCTCGATAATCCGGCACTCTATAATCCGGCAGACTTGATAGTTCGGCATCAATCATCTTGAAAATTTGCACTCATTAAAAATAGCAGTTTTTGTAATTATTGAGTGATTTAAGCCCGGTCTACACTGTCTGTTGGCTCCGCATCCGTTAAAAAAAGTGTGCAAAAATCTACTGCTCAATAAACTTGTCCAAAACAAACATTTCAATAAAAATGTCTCTTAAAAATCGAACCGATTCAAAACAATGTGCTCTCGTTGTCCTTTAAAAACGTTAAAGGGACCGTTTAACACTTTCGTTGCTGACAGTATTTTGTTAAACGTATTCCACTTAATGAAGATTATTTGAACCATTAAAGTCTTTGGAAAAAGATACACATTGAATTTCTTGTAAATAGTTGTTCGATTTAAAACCGCTTTCAGGATTTCTACTAGTTCCCAGAAATAAAAATCAGTGACTTTTAGGGTAAAAATTTAAAAAATCAAGTTTCTATATACAAAGTCTTTATTCTGTAAAACTTAAAATCACTTATGACTTATGTCTACTTCTCTTAGTAATACACCCAACTAGTGATACACGAAATGCGTGATTAGTCGATTGTCTCGATTGTTCAAACATCTCGAGCATCAAACAATCGCGCATCACTACGCCGCCGCAACTTGTCTGCTCCGCTGTTCACTACTACGCCCATACTCCCCCCCCCCTTACCGAACGCTGTTCCTGTTTATATTAATGTTTCAGCAAAAAAGACAGTGAAACACCATAAAAGACATAATTACTTCGCTTCATATGTGCTTAAAATTATTTTAAAGGCTAGATATGTCTTATAAAAAATGAATCAGGGTATTATAGGAAAAATATTTCATCATCTTGAAGCCTGGGGCTATGATCACAATAATAACATCAGCGTGTCACTCGCACGATAGTATAGGCCTACGGAACCTTTTTTGTACATTTATTACAATCCAGCGCTCAGAGAGCTTATATTATAAATATTTTATGTACAAAATGATTTTGTTTTAGGTTTTTAAAATTTATTAGTTAGCGGCAATTTCTCTACGCAGTTAATGTTACATAGTTTCAACATGCAATTTGCCTGTTCATAATATACAGTACATGTGCGTTTGTTTATAGTTTATTTCCTGTCTAAACCATTTTAAAGGAAGACCTCGATAATCCGGCATCACCGGATCCCCGAGCGTGCTTGATTATCGAGGTCTTACTGTATTAGTTTTATTTTGCAATAATTTTTGAGTAATAATAACACAAAATAAAAATAAAATAAATTTTTTCACTTGTAATGTAGTTAGAATTTTCTAGTTAAGAAAGTAGTCAAACTATTTATAAAAGCAAGCCTATCTATATATAAAATTCAAATAAATATGGCCATATATAATTCAAACTATCATTAAGTATGACATATACAGGCAATAAACAATGCCAAGATTAAGATACAAACACTACGTTCAAGGTATTGAAACATTTTAAGCCATGAGAAATCATAAAAGGGGTTAATTTGTATGTATATATTGAAACATAAGATTCTGTTTTTTTTGGGTTTTTTTTTTGTAAAGAACAGTGAAATGTAAGAGTGACAAAATTTGTTAAATAGCCTAGAAGATAACATTGCACTTTCTAACTATCAAATTTTGATCAATGCAAACTAAAGGTTTATTTACAAGTCAGGAAGGCGACTTAGTTCCTCCTATTTATCCAAAGCCAAATTGTCACATCATTCTACTTTTTTATCCTTTTGTTGCTCTCTTAAATTAAGTTTCAAACAACATTTTACATTACCGGTACGTAATACCTTGTTTGAAAAAAAATCTAATTGGCTGGTATGTTTGTTACAGGTTCTCTACCGTCATCGGCTCCTATAAACCTTTCAAGATAATTTTATGTGAATATTATTGATTATATATCTAGGTGATATAATATTTTAATAAATTTATTTTATCAAAAAAATGTTATTTGTTTACTATCCTTCTAGTGCTTTCTTTACTGGCAACAAAAATAATGCATTCTCTTTTATTTTTATAAAGACAAATTATGATTAAAAATGTCTAAAACCATTATTAATTAAAACCATTGTGCATCCACTTAATTAATTTGAGTGTACATTTTAACAAATAAGATTTCTTTATCTACAATAAGTGGTCAAATATATTTCAATAATACTTTTACCAAAGCTATTTTCAAATAATAATATGTTAATTTATAACTGTTATAAATTTAAATAAATATTACATATATTTTCATTTTTACAGCCTAATAGCCTATTATGTGATTACTTTTGAAATTAAGTATTTTTCTTAGATTACAACTGTGTTTTAAATTATAGACAAATGTATTATTAAATGACACTTATTCTATTCATTTAATAAACTTTTGTTTAAAAAAATAAATTTCACAGTTAGTAGTCAAAGAATAAGGATTTAACATGCAAAAGTAATGATTAATAGTGGGCCTATAAATTATAATTATATACTACAATACCGGTTAAAATAGATACAACGTACTACGTTTAGTAAAACTTTGTTTGTTAGTCCACTGCAATCCCACCAGAAGCGCTGAAGATAGTTTCAACTTATAACATTGAGTTGCCTATCTCCTCTTGGTATTATTATCTCTGGTATGAATCTATCTATGTAACGGAATCTTTGAACGTGATTTTCAACCCCTTCAAAACGTCGGATTGATTTGAAATTTTGCACAATTATCAAGGACCGATGACAATGCAATATAGTATTGACTTTGTTGGGTGTAGTAAGTGAGCACTGTTCATGGTCCCCAGAATACGAAGTGATTTTCACCCCTTTCAAAACGTCGGATTGATTTGAAATTTTGCACAATTTTATTATCAAGGACCGATGACAATGCAATATTGACTTTGTTGGGTGTAGTAAGTGAGCACTGTTCATGGTCCCCAGAACACGACGTGATTTTCACCCTCTTCAAAACGTCGGATTGATTTGAAACTTTACACACTTATCAAGGACTGATGACAATGCAATATTAATTTTGTTGGGTGTAGTAAGTGAGCACTGTTCATGGTCCCCAACACACGGCGTGATTTTCAACCCCTTCAAAACGACGGATTGATTTGAAACTTTGCACAATTATCAAGGACCGATGACAATGCAACATTGATTTTGTCGTTTATAGTAAGTGAGCACTGATCATGGTCCCCAGAACACGACGTGATTTTCAACCCCTTCAAAACGTCGGATTGTTTTGAAATTTTGCACAATTATCAAGGACCGATGACAATGCAACATTAATTTTGTTGGGTGTAGTAAGTGAGCACTGATCATGGTCCCCAGACTAAAAAATAAGACAAAAAATAAATGATAGTTTTAAAAACTAAAAAATACGCTTTAAAAGCAAACCGAACTAAAAATTTGAAAATAATTGTAAAAAAAGCGTGGGGTGCGTTATACTATATTTTTATAATAACTATACTTTTATAAATATTTGTAACATTTGATGAATAGAACCCCACGCTTTTTTTTTATTTTTTCAAATTTTTAGTTCGGTTTGCTTTTAAAGCATTTTTTAAACTATTATTTATTCTACAGTTGATTTGGTTTCATATGTCGTTCCCAAATAGCGGAGGTGCAGAAAGGTTACGGATGTCTTTCTGCTACAGTTGCGAGTAACCTAGTTACTGTCTGTCAATTTAACTGCTTGCTCCATGCGATGCTCGTTAGTTTAATTATTGGCATGAAGTAGAGGCGTAACAAAAAGAAAACATCATTCTCAACTACTTCGTCACCGATTACGATGAATTTATCTGAGATTTTATACATATATAACAGGATCATATATCACTGTTTGTTTGTGGACTTGTTGTGGACAAGGTAATTGCTACCTATAATAACTAGTCTGAGGTAGTTGACTTTAATTATAAACCACCTACTTATCGAAAAAAAAGGAAAAAAAAAAAAAAATAGGAGAAAGAACAAATAAAATGTTAACGCAATTAGTTATTTATTTCAATATTAGATTTCTTATTTTACCCTGTACTTGGGCTTGTAACAAAATATTTCTTCAATTTAAATAATTTAAACCCAATAAATTAGGTAAAATCATATTTTTCGGCCGCCATTTCGGAAACGATCGACTCTATAAATTATCAGCTGTTGATTAAATACTTAGATGATAGTCTTCTCAGTCCGTTTCAGTTAGGCTTTCGGACGGGCAATAGCACTGCGACAGCAATTTTATGTGTATCTGACTATATACGGTTAGCGATGGACCGTAGAGATGCTACAATATTAACTCTAATTTATTTCTCTAAAGATTTGACAGAGTTAACCATTCATTATTGTTTTTAAAATTGAAGAAAATCGGTTTGTCGCCTAAAAGCATAACTTGGGTCAAATCGTATTTGTCTGGAAGGAAGCAGCGTGTTTGTGATGGTGAAGAAATGTCTGCCTGGGAGGCTCTGACTCGCGGAGTTCCACAGTGATCCGTTTTAGGACCTTTATTATTTAGTATATATATTGAAGACATTAGTACTAGACTAAAATACTGTATGCTTCATCTATATGCTCATGATCTGCAAATATATCTACATTCTAAAGTCAATGGCATCGGCAATGCAGTTGAGCGTATGACGTATGACATTAAAAGTATTTGCCTATGGGCTGAAGAACATGACTTACGTCGTAATCAATCAAAGACACAACCCATTATTATAGGCTACTCCAGACTTATGAACACAATAGACTCGAACAATTTCCACAAACTTAAAATTGAAGGTGAATGATTAGAATATCGTAGCAGCGTTAGAAATCTAGGCCTGAAAATCAATGACAGATTAAACTGGACTGAATATGAAACTGAGAGATGCAATAAATAATTTGCTGGGATTCACTCTTTAAAAAAATAAATAAATGATTTCTTGCCATTCCATATTAGAGTACTCTCAGTAAAATCATTAATCATGCCGTACTTTACCTACTGTGACACTGTAGTCAGTGACATGACTGTGGAATTGGCTAATAAACTCCAACGCCCTCAAAACTTTTGTATTCGATTTATTTTCTATTTAATACGTAATGATCACGTTAGTCCCTATTATAAACAATTATATCTTTTAAAACTTGATGCATTTAGATCTTTTCATATTTTTACTACATCGCCTGTCCTTCGAACTAGAGTGCCGACTTACTTGAAAAATAATTTTGTTTTTGCCTCTGATATAAGTACAAAAAGAATAATTCGACCACGCAGCTGGACCGGTGACGTGAATTAAGCGAATTTCCAAAATTAAGTTTATAGGCCTATGTTTTAGGGTTTCAAACAACAATTTGGGAAATAGGTCTATTCCCAAAGGCGTTGAACAGCTGCCTGTGTGTACGCAATATATTAGTAGAATTTGTTTGCGCCTAGTGGCCTAGCGAGTTTGCACCACTTGGCTTCCAACCAGGTACTTTTATGGTATTTTACGTTTTGATCGATTTTGGGGGAACCAAGCGTGCTATAAGGTCGCGTACAAAAACAAAATGTGCAGAATAACATCCTACATTTATATTGTTAGAAAAAACTCTAAAAAAATTTCATTCTCATAATAAAAATCTCAAAAAATAGTTACTTTCGGTCAAAAAACTTATGTTCGCACTCTAGCGGCCGAATTTTAAGTCCGATTTGGTTCAAATTTGGTACACATGTTGGTTGTCTACATCGCTCGGGCGAGTTTGTTAGCATAAAAACCCAACAATCGAAAGCACGTTTTTTGACCAGAAGTAACAATTTTTTGAGATTTTTCCTACGAGAATGGATTTGTTTTTGAGTTTTTTCTACAAATATAAATGTAGGATGTTATTCTGCACATTTTGTTTTTCTACGCGACCTTATAGCTCGCTTGGTTCCCCCAAAATCGATCAAAACGTAAAATACCATAGAAGTGCCCGGTTCAAAGCCATGTGGTGGATTCTACCGTGGGGTTGTCGTGCGAAGCACGCAATGCTTTGTGTGTAGAAGATACTCCCAATACGGGGGTTGGCGTGCGAAGCACTCAATGTTTTGTGTGTTGAAGATACTCCCAATATGCGGAATGGCGTGCGAACCATTTGCAGCTATTCAGCACCGTCGTGAATAGACCTATTTCCCAAATTTTTGGTTGAAACCCTAAAACATAGGCCTATATTTATATGTAATTTTGGAAATTTTGTCAACTCAAGTCAGCGGTTCAGCTTCCACAATACTGTTTACTTACTAAAGTTTACCGAAATAATTGTCCAGTTATTTTGTTAATAGTCAATTGTAGTTATTCTTATTTCGAACATTTAGATTTAGAGGCTACAACATAGTCAGACAAATTATATAAATGTCTTGATTATTTTTGCCACTATCATACATGACCCCAACACGTCGGTTGTCAATGACTCTGCTACTGGCACCAAAACATGTAAATACTGAATCTTCGAAATAAGAACTAAAATTACAAAAACCTATGTGGGAACATTTTAGACAAATATTTAATTTGAAATATAAAGAGCATTAAACACTTTTGGTCTTCGATTAGTTTTCACTATACCACACAGAAAACCTTTCTTTTCATTACCTGTTCATAGACAAGTAAGTCCTTGTTTAAAACTCATTACGTATGTATCCAAGTCACTGATGATTGAAGGATAGTTATATCCGTCTGTGTGGCTTTATTGTAATTCAAGTATTGAGATAAAAGTATTCGATACTTGGGTATTGAAAAGTATTCAATGGGTGGTATTGCGTTATTGTGCGCGTGTGTACGTGTTAAGTTGTACAGTAACTTATTTTAATGTATTAACGACCTTAACAGAGCGTTAAACTGAAGATGGAACGATTTCCGAAACGCGTCATGTAAAGTAAGTAAACTATTGAATCAATTTAAATTCATCAAGAATTATTTTAAATTAAACTCTACACTTAAATAGCCAACAGGAAATACAGACAGCCGAAGTGACTGCAATAAAATATTTGGACACACTAGTGACAAATTACACTTTGATAAACATGATTATATTTGATAAAAGTGGTTAGTATTGAAACTACTAACATTACACATAATAATTAATCCTATTACATTAAATGAGCAATTCTTGTATCTATCTTTGTATCTGTCGCGGATCTCGAAAACGGCTCTAACGATTTTGATGAAAATTTGCATTAGGAGTTTTTCGATGTCGGGAATCTAATGCGCTAGGTCTTATGCCTGCAAATATGCGCGTAAACTCGGGAAAACGCGCATACAATTTAAACTCTGAACTTCTTTTTATACCACCTTTCAAGTCACTTTGAAGGCTAATAGATACAACTTCTTTTTATACCACCTTTAAAGTCACTAAGTGTTCGAATATTACATTTCCAGATGTTAAGAATACTGAGCGATGCTCGGTCACCCAAGGTACAAACGAGCCAAAGATTAGCGAGAGCCTTAAGGCTCGGCTCTCCACATTCAAAACGGCGAAGTTGGGTACCAATTTCAATGTTAAATAACCAAAACATGCCTTCACTATTAAGCATATTTTTGTGTTGTTTTTGTCAAAAAACGAAAGCTGTATTTTTATTCCTAAAGTAAAATAGATTGTGGGTGTTGATTGCTAAAGTTTTTTTGCAATATCTTTTTTTGCAACTGAGTAAAAAATTAATAAAGTTTACTATTTTTTACTATTTATATCATACGTTTATGAAAACAATAACACGGGTTTTGAAAATGTATTCGGCAATCAACATCCGCATATAATAGTACTTCAAAATGAAACCAAAATTTTAAATTTATTCCACGAATTAACGGAAAAAAATGACTTATTCTGTAGCATTGCTCTTATGGGAATCAGATTCAATATGGCGGCAGAGTAAGCGCCCCCTTAAGCAAGTTTTCCTAAAGGAGCGTAGGCCGAGGCGGGGCTGGGACGCGAAGAGTCCAGGGCAGAGCCCCTAGTAACTTTTTTAAATCGTATAGATGACCGAGTTAAATCAGCACGTAATGTTAAAACAATATAATCGCCGAAAAGGAAATGTTTCATCCATAACTTTACTAGAATAACGAGTATTGCATGTTTTTATTTTTTTTATAAAAAATAATTTAAATAGTTTTACTTAAGGGGGCGCTACCCTGTCCGCCATCTTGATTCTTATTCCCATAAGAGCAATGCTACAGAATAAGTCATTTTTTTCCTTTAATTCGTGGAATAAATTAAAAAATTTGGTTTCATTTTGAAGTTCTGTCATATGCGGATGTTGATTGCCGAATACATTTTCAAAGACCGTGTTATTGTTTTCGTAAACGTATGATGTAAATAGTAAAAAATAGTAAACTTTATACATTTTTTACTCAGTTGCAAAAAGAGATATTGCAAAAAAACCTTAGCAATCAACACCCACAATCTATTTTACTTTAAGAAAAAAAATACAGCTTTCGTTTTTTGACAAAAACAACACAAAAATATGCTTAATAGTGAAGGTATGTTTTGGTTATTTTACATTGAAATTGGTACCCAACTTCGCCGTTTTGAATGTAGAGAGCCGAGCCTTAATTCTACCAAACAGCAATGACTTGTATTCTGTTGCTAACGGGTAGTAGGAGTTTGATAATATATTTGGGAAACGCTGTATAATGGAGAACACAAATTTATTTAAGCTGAATGTAGTAATGTATTTAACCCCAACAGGATAATGGTTTCCGAGATATAAACCAAAGTTGACAGTTTCCTGCGTACTGACAGGAAGTTTGCGCGCAGGATCCGCATGACGGACTCCTTTCCTACGCGCAATCACCGTCACGCCATGCGCCTAACCAATGCAGGGTAGGCTACATTCGTCACACTGGTTAGTGATTGCGTAATTGAGCACAGTAAATAGTATCAATGTTGTCGTCTTGCTTGATATTTTAATACTCGCGTTTTATTTTAAAACTTTACTTTTATTCTTTGGGGTCGTTTAATAAAATAGATTACTAACCCGGAGGAGTCGACTCAAATAAATTATTTAACAGGTAATGAAGATGTTATTCTTATACCTTTGTTTAAAAACGTTCATTTAGACTATTTCGAAAACTAAGTACTCGAAGCAGCACCCTTGTGCCAAGGCCGACTCTACTACAGGCCGGAGTGCTTCCCCCTCCCCCTAGCCGTAACGTCACAGTCTGGGTTGAACTCGGCCATAGTATAAGTGGAGCGCGCTTTTATTCACACGTTCCTGAACCTTTTTACAGTCATTTATTTGTGATGAAAGTTATATATTATTTTGATTTCTGCATGAAATACGGAATACAGCGATGTAATAATCTTTTAATTAAGTAAATATTAGAATTTGTATTAATTAAAAGTATTTAAGATTTGTGATAGCGGGACACGAAAAAGCGATAAGCTTGATCAAATTATCGTCTTCTGTGAAAGGAACAGTTTCCTTAAAATATATATTCCTACCTTTGTAAATCTCACCAGAAGAAGAATATTTGGGCACTGACCCGGGGAATGAATTCAGTGAGTTTGAGGAGGTAGTAACTCAGAATTACACAGAAAATGTTACTGAAAATCATTATATGG
>JAGFPH010004713.1:28192-42512 GCA_018207615.1 Philaenus spumarius
TTAGTCTACAAAATCGTATAAAGCAATCTGTCAAATCATTGGGCGTTGCCTACTAAATAATCGTTGACAAAAGGCGTGTTTATCGGTTGAGAGACTGTCCAATCGCAAGGGTTTACAGTAAATCTTGTTTGAAAGAGTAAATGTACTGTGAAATCTGATTGGAAGACACCAACAGAAAGATGAAATCACAACCAATCCAACGGTATGTTAGAAATGCCAAAGAAACATTATTGTAGATGGTGGGAAACGTTGCAAGAGTGAGAAATAACAGTACAATTGTGCGCAGATTCCCGCGTGGAAAGAGCTGTAGGCCGATGTGCACATTTTAAAACGATGATTACGTATGTAAATATACGTTTTACGAAAAAGTTGTAAATACAAAAATTAAAGTTTAATTCATTTCCTTTCCAATGGTGCCAGTTTTATTACGATTGGATAATTTTAAGTGGGTTAAATTAGCGACTATGCAAAAATATGCAAATTTTATGCAAATGTGTGAAGTTGTTGCGTTTGCGCCGTGAAACATGGTGTCATGGTGTGGATTGGCCGTTGGTGAGTTAATAACAAACTTTGTATAGTAATCCTATACTGTAATAAAGTTAGTTTTTAAAACTGGAAGGCTTATCAAACCTTAATGGTTTTCTCAACACTATTAACACAATTAAATAGCTACAATAAAGTAAAACCTCAATTGGCTATTTTACATTTTTTGCCACAGTGAATGTAAGCGCAGAATGCCAAGTGCAACGTGAGCTTAGCGCCGACTCAGATAAGCGCCTGCAATTTTTTGAATAGGCAAGAGCTCATGGGACTTCTTTCCACTCGCGGACAATACCAGAGGGGGTTTCGTATGGTATTCCTTTCCTTGTCCTCCGTTAATTTTATGAGTTCAAAGTAAGGGCTGTATACAGTAAACTCACTTTCTAATCTTAAAGAAACTTTTAATTTAAATAAATAACTCCAAGTCAAAATAACTCCACCGCGCAGCTGAACCGCTGACGTGAGTTGAGCAAATTTCCAAAATTAAGTTTATAGGCCTATGTTTTAGGGTTTCAACCAACAATTTGGAAAATAGGTCTATTCACGATGGTGCTGGATAGCTGCAAAATGGTTCGCACGCCATTCCGCATATCGGGAGTATCTTCAATACACAATCCATTGCGTGCTTCGCACGCCAACCACCGTATTGGGAGTATCTTCAATACACAAAGCATTGCGTGCTTCGCACACCAACCCCAGTATTGGGAGTATCTTCAATACACAAAACATTGCATGCTTCGCACGCCAACCCCGCGGTAGAATCAACCGCATGGCTTTGAACCGGGTACGTCTACGGTATTTTACGTTTTGATCGATTTTGGGGAAACCAAGGGAGTTATAAGGTCGCGTAAAAAAAGAAAATGTACAGAATAACATCCTGCATTTATATTTGTAGGAAAAACTCAAAAACAAATTTTCTTTCTCGTAGGAAAAATCTAAAAAAATAGTTACCTCCGGTCAAAAAACGTGCTTCCGGTTGTCGGATGTTTTTGGCTAACGAACTGGTCCGAGCCATCGATGTATAAACACACTGGATCGCTGGCTGCGTGTATTGAAAACGGTCCGGCTGGCCTAGCCGCTTCCCCCACCACTGGAGGGACAGCAACAACACGTGAAGCATTCAAAGTTAATGCAACGCTCACAAATGTTTTAATTTATTTTGCTCAGCTTCAACAACGGCACCAAACATTATTTATAAAATAATCATTTTAATTTCTAAACAATATTTAATTGTTATACAGTATGCAACACTTATTTTTATGGTAAACTAGTGGACCCAGCAATGCTTTGCTATTGCTTGATTTAATTTAAAAGTTAGTAAAGCTATTCCATTGACTTAAGTGATCGAATTGCAAAATGATTTTTATGCCACAAGAATATACTACACAAATTTAGATCTATAGTTTGTAAACCTTTATCGATAATACAGGAAACCTTTTGTTTGTTTTTACCTAATCTAAAAAAACTGATAGTTGTGATAAATTGTAAAAAACCTGATTCTAAATTAGCCCAATTGGTTGGAAATAAACGTGTTTTGGTTCATTGTAGGCCTAACCTAAAATTATGTTCAGTTTTTGATGCAAATCAGTTGTTTTATATATAATATGTAACAACCAATGTTTGAATTGAATTAAAATATAGTAAGCAATTTTAGTTGATTTTTGTTTTTATTTTAAGTTGGTCAATTTAACCTAAAAAGCTGTTGGTTTTGAAAAAATAAACTGATTACAAATTTGCTAAAGTTGCTATGGTAATGAATGTAAACAAACATGTGTTACTAAGCATTTTATACGAACAGCTGATTTTGTGCGCTATGGTCTTGAGTCCATACAAAAGAGGCTGTTTAGTTTTTTCTAAATTTGAAACTTTTTCGGAAAACTTTTCAAATTTGTCTTTATATGATAATCTAGTTCGGACTATTATGAACATTTTAAAATAAAAAAATAGCCAAATTGGTCCAGCCGTTCTCAAGTGATGCGCTTACAAAGGAACAGCAATTAATTCATTTTTATTATATAGATTAACAGTTTGTGTTTAAACTATTATTATTGTTGTTGGATAAGGATAAGGAAAAGTTTAGGGGAAAATAAACTGAACCAAAACCATAATGAAAAACATGATCTGTATTAGCATTTTAAACTGCATTTAATTTACATAAAAGTATACCTAGGTATACATTACACTTTAAACATTGTTAAATAAAACAAGTTTAGTAAGTTTTTGACGCACTCCAAGCTTTGTAAATGTAGCTTGCAATGTTTTGAAATGTTACAAAATTCCGTTAAAATGTATAATAATTGTATTTACTACTAGGAACTCGACCTCTGATCGCTTCGCTCGCCAAACCCTGTACAATGTACAAACGAGCCAAAGATTAACGAGATTCATTGGCGAATTTTCCAACTGCGAGCGAAGCGAAGCGTCCAGGGGCAGAGCCGCTAGTGTTTAGTAACGAAAGGAAAAAGTTCAACTTTAGGCCTATATAAAAAGTAGTAAACATTTTTTGTAATTTTTTTCATAAATGTAAAAAAGTTTCGTAATTTAGTTCTAAAATAGAACTGTATAAAAGTATTGATCAATCTCAAATTTCTTATTTTGAAAACACCAGTTTTTATGTTCCTACTACAAGACTGCTAACAAAACTAGGCCTGTTTTGAATAGTAATTTAGGAATACTATTTCCTCTGCCCAAAAATGACATATTATTATAAAAAAGTGTAGAGGATAAATCAAAGAATTGAACTGTATACAACAACAACAACGTGTATCACTGTCCATCTATCACGCTGCCCACCGCGGGTCTATCCCGCCAGTGGAGGGGGAAGCTCCACGCCGGCCGGCTCGTTTCTCGAACCTTTCAGACTACTCAGCGCGCAATCCAGTGTGTTTATACATCGATGGTCCGAGCGGCGTAGACAACCGACATGTGTACCAAATTAGAACCAAATCGGACTTAAAATACGAATTTGGTTTAGTTTATATTTATTGTATAGGGGTAGCAAGCCCATTTCAACCACTTAGACTCTGATAATTTTTACGTCTAAACACTTCTAGTAATGGCATGGGTGAAGTTTTTATTGAAATTCTTGGAATAGTTTTTGAGTCGATATAGGAAATAGAAGCAATGAAACGAAGTAACAAACATTCATTTTTTTATAGAGATTATATTTGCATTAAAATCAAATTGCACATAAATAATTGCACTTTGTATAATTCTTAGGCTAAAACAGACAAACTTAACAAGGAAACAACGAATTATCACTTTAAACTAATTAAACTAATGTCAAAGCAATCAAACGAAAACCATCCACATGGATATTAAGTTTTCATATAAACTGTATCATCTGCTTAAAGCATAATAATTCCCTTTGTGAGCTCTTTGTCACTAATAACTGTTTGTGTAATAGTTTAATAATTCAGTGCTACCAAGAACAAAGTTATTTAATTATCCGCTCACACAAATTAATATTCGCCTTCAAAGATGTAATCCTTTGGTTTAGGGTTAGACATGAAGAAGGATTAACGTCGCCTTACTAAATGCGTGGTAATATAATGAGTGAGTGTTAGTAGAGGAAGTGCTTGATAATAAATGAAACTTTGTCAACACGAGATGTAACGCGGGTTGCGGTAGAAGTTAACCAATAGTAAAATGTTATGCGTAACGGAAAAAGTGTTATTAATTGGTTGCTATGGCAATGACAAATACAAAATACGAGTAACGAAAAAGCGTTATCAAATTGGTTGCTATAGCAATGCATGTAAATGCATTCAAGAAACATGTGTTTTGCTTCATCAATTTAAATTAAGAGACGATCGGTTCCGTCCGGCGTAGTTCAGGTATCATCGTCAAGCGCTGAAATACATTTTAATAAACATAAAATGTTGGTTCATCAGTCTACGCCTAACCTAAAATTACTGTGTGGTGTGTATTTAATTTATTTTACCTGCCTTAACGACAACACACAATATTTTAAGGTTAGGCCTAGAAAGTAATTTTAACTCTAGGCCTAACCTAAAATTATTGTATGTATGTTGCTGTTAAGACAGTTAAAATAAATGAAGCATTCACACAATAACTTCATATTAGGCCTGGACGGATGACCCAACATTTTTATGTTTATTGTATGTATTTACAATGCATGGGGACATTTAACTGTGTTTACCATCTTAGATTTGATGTTAGACCTATAATTAATTCTACACCTTTATTATAATAACGTTAAATGAATGGAAACAGATTGTATAAAAACAAACTAATAACAGGCGGCAATTTAAAGAATAAAATTATGCGTGTACGTTGCCGTTAAGGCAAGTAAACGAATTGAAGCAAAGGAGTGATGAACTTTGTTCCTGACAAGGGGCCCCACGACCACACATATTTACTTTTTTTTAAAGAGCATTATTCTTAACAATAGCTTCTGTAAAATTTAACAAATCAATTGTACACTGTAGAGTTTGAAAACAGTATATATAAATTATACTATAACACTCCCTCGGTTTTTAGTGACGAACTAATATAGTTTCGATTACGCTAGGCGATATGTTTTTTTAGATGTTGAAGTCCGAATGTTTGCTATGTTGATCTGATAGTTTTTGTCAAATAATATTTTGGCAATAAATCTGCAGAAAATCTGGTAGTTAGTCTTATCCTGTTAGTGCTTTCGTTCCACCCTCCTACCCCTTATTCGTCATACTTGGAAAGCTACCTTAATTTAATAAAGAGTTAAGTAGGATATTTTCTGGCGCCAATGGTTGCTTTTACCAGTCAAACATACATCCATATCAGCTTTCATCTACACTCGATTTCAAGTTCACCGTGCAGTACGGAGCGCCCATAAGCCATGTTGTACAAACAACAGTCTCAGTGATACTAACCGTCCAAGAAACATCGACTCCCATGCAACGCTCAGACAGTTGACGCAACCGCATGACAATAAACGTGATGTTTTCAGTAATGGTAGTAGCATGACTTATCTCCCGTAAGACCTGTACTGCACGGTGAACGTGTAATTGAGCGTAGCTACTTCTTTTAGGTCGGTTATGATATTGTTATTATTTATGTTGTGCAATAACTTGTATTGTTTAATTAAATTATACAGGGTAGTCAGTACCAAGTGTTAGAAACTTCGAGAAATGGTTCCATGGGTCAAAATAAAGAGAAAATCAAGAATAATATTTTTTTCGAAAAACGCTTCATTTTCCAAGTATCCGCCATTTTGTCTCTTTTACTAAATAATTAATACCTAGAGAACGGTTTGACCGATTGAGTTCAAACTTGGCACAAAATTTAACCTAACAATGATCTATCTTAAGAAAAATAAACGATTATATAGAATCATGCGCTTTAAAAAGGCGGCTGTTTGAAAATGTCAAACCTAAATTAGGGGAGAGCGGGGTACTTTGTCACAATTTTCACTTTTAATTTTGCTATCAGGTTTTGGTTAGTATTTGAGCCAAAACAAATATGTTATTAAAATGGTGTACACCTTGGTACAAGTTATGTAAAATAATCAGCTTTATGGTAAATGTCTAAGTATGGATTTTAATTTTTCCCCCTAAGCACTACAAGAGTGACTAATTGCCCCAAGGCAAGGTACTTTGTCACAGGGTATGGGGTACTTTGTCGCATGTATTTTAAAAAGAAAATTAGTTGAGCTGTTAACATTTTTTAAATATGTTGTTTATTACATTATTTAAATCAAATGTACATTTGTAATTATCACATAATCAATAATAGTCTACTGTATAGAGAAAGTAAAGTTTAACGTGTTTAACTATGTAAATAAGCTATTAATAACTTAATAAAAATGTGTGATTACCAATAACATAAATCCAAGAAAATATAAATGAGTAAAAATCAATCACATGAATCAAACAATAAAATATAATCGAGTTAATAGCAATCATACAAATCAAATGAAATGTTACTCAGTAGCCTAACTATACAGACGTAGTCACTTTGAAATTTCAATCATCCTCATCTGCGTCACAATTTTCACAAACGTAGAAGACGGAGCCACGTCCACATTTCTCGTGGGCCCAGTCTTTGTATCCATACTTCAGTCGGAGCACTGTCATCAAATTTGTCTCCACAGACCAAACAAAAGGCATCTTCTTCTTCTGATGATGATGACTCCAAAGTGGACTTTTTGTTGCGCCGTCCTTCAATTTTTTTTACTAGGGTCCATGATACTTTTCTTAGAATTATTATTTTCTTGAGATTTTGAATACAGCCTTTTTTTACCGCTTCCTTTCTTTTCCGTTGCAAGGCGCTTCTCTTCTTCAATTTTCTGCTTTTCTGGTGTGTCCGTAAAAATTGCCTAATATCATTTTTTTCTCCCGCCTGTTTTTCCTTTTCGTGATTCAGACGTAGGAAAAGACTAACGTCCTGAGGAGACACAGCATAATGAAGGACCATTAACAGTTAGGTTTACGAGCCCTGTTTCTCGTGATGTGGACGCACCTTCATTCACTCGAAAACCTTATAATGGAGAGGCAGTTGGGACGTTCATATTCCTTGTTCCTTCAGCGTCGTGACGTGCAGAAGTTGGGTTTTCCTCAGTTGAAACCACTCCCTCTACTGGCTCAGCTATGGGGGAGTTAGGCCTGTTTGATTCATGATGATCGGTGACATAACTTGGTAGAAAATCAAGATCCGTGAAAATATCACGGTTGAAATGATAAACTCCCGATACTCTGGAAGCCTGCTATGATATTAGAAGGCATTGCAGCCTTAGGGAACACATCTTTAACAAGTCCTGGGATGTCATATATGCAAATGGTTTTACCAGGATGGGTTTTCATCCAATTGTCACAAGCAGAGTTGAAAAATCCCTTCAGGGGGGCAAACACCTATCTGTCCAGAGGCTGGCGTTTGTGTGAGCAATGTGGAGGGAATGAAAGCATTGTTATGCCTTTTTTCTTTGCGTAGTCAAGGGCATTCACTGATAAATGAGTTTCGTTATTACAAACTAGTATTAAGATTCTTTGGTAGACTTGACGTGCTGTACAAAATATTTCAGAAATGTAATAAATATTTCTTCATTCATCCATCTAGAAGGGTTGGCAGCTCCGATACAACCTACCGGCCCATCCCTAATAAAATGGTCTTTATAATTGACTCTTGGGAACACAAACAAGGGTTGAACTGTGGTGACACAGCAACAGCGATTGTGACTAGGGAACCTCTCTCTGCTGAGGTTAGTACACCTATTTGCTTGAAACCTTTTCAAGCAATAACTCTGTTGGGTCGTTGGACTGTGACAAGCCCTGACTCTTCCATGTTATATTTGTCCGATGGAGGAAAGCTATGACGTTCCATAACAGTCGCAAGATTGTCAAAACAATTGTTAACGTTGTTTTTGTCGAAACACGCTAAGCTTGTGGCTTGAGGCTTACGCAAGGCCAAAGTTGGATGCCGTCTTAAATAAGCGGTGAACCAATCAGCACCGGCCATTTGGGTGTCACTCCATTTAGGCGGATTTTTTTCAAAGCAGTACGGTAGCTGTTTACGCAATTCTTTTAGACTCAAGCCAAAATAAATATCAGGGGCTTGTTTTAAGTCAAGTACTGTTCCAAAAGGCTTTCCTCGTTGTCATTAAACACCCGGTTATCTAAGGAGTGAGCAAAAGTAATGTTGCTAGTGGCGGAAGCTATTTCCTCGGGAGTATGTTTCCTAACAAAACGCTCAAGAGCTTTGTAGGGAACATTACATTCGGCTGCTGCTTCCCTCAACGAAAGGCGATTTTCCTCTCTTTGAAGGGCTTGAACTGCTTGCATCATCACTTGCCCATCTATAGGAGCTCTATTTGTTTTCTTTACATAGGCCCGCACCATATGCAAAGATACGCGAAAGATAAGTTAAATCGTAAAAATACCCATTTACCTATCCTGATAAAGTGCCCCAATTTTTTGTGATAAAGTGTCCCGCGTGTAATTTTTTTGTTTTCGTAACGGTTGCAGCATCTTAAAACTAATCAAACTTTAACAAAAATACATTAATGTATAGCTATTTAACTAAAGATTAGGATAAAATAATGTTCACATACCTTCAATTGATAGTGGCAGAGTAAAAAAATGCAAAACACCAACAAAAAACTTTACTTTGAGCACTTAAAAACAACAAAACCCTCCTAGCCAAGTTCACTGACACAGGATGTGTCTGAGACTGTCTGTGCAGGGTGGCAGCAACCTTGGGTAGCTTGGGTTGGTAGTAAAATTTCCCTCCGCCCTCTAAATTTCCCACAATTTAACTTGTGACAAAGTACCACGTTCCCCCCTACTCAAAAACCGTACATGTTAACAAAACATGTTAAGATACTTTTTTTGTAGCCCCATTGATTCCCTATCGGATGTTAAACTTTCAAAACAATCGGATGAAGGATAATAACAGCATATGTACATGTACATACAGTATATTGTTGTGTTTATTGTGTTGGTATAGGTTGCCGGGTTGAATTAACCAATTATTACACATAATTTCTTGTTAATACGTACGGTTTTTGAGTAATTTAGGTTTTAAATATTAAAACAGCCGCCATTTTGAAACTCATGATTTTATATAATCGTTTATTTTTCTTAAGATAGATCATTGTTAGGTTAAACTTCATTATAAGTTTAAACTCAATTGGTCAAACCGTTCTATAGATATTAAGATATTAATTATTTAGTAAAAGAAACAAAACGGCGATATTTGGAAAATTAAGCGTTTTCGAAAAAATATTATTCTTGATTTTCTCTTTATTTTGACAAATACAACCATTTCCGGAAGTTTTTAACACTTGTTACTGACCACCCTGTATATACAGAAATAATACTTTCAGAATTGCTGAGAAGTATTCCGTTTATCACACAGAGTAGATTAGGTTGTCAGAAGCTTTATACATATTAAAATGAAAAGCAAAACTTAAAAAAAACATATATAATTCTTTTGCAATCATACTGAAAACATAACCAATTTTAATAAATTATGTCTCTAATCAAGAAAATAATTAATTTTTGCTTTCAATTAAAGTGAATGGATCAAAGAAAGATGCTTTTACTTCTATTTTCTGTCAAAAGAAAATAAGTACTACGCGAGTTCAATAAAAAACTATCAACATTAAACATAATTCGCCTAAGTAATAAATAAAACGAGGAATTCATTGCATCATTAATATTATTTAAACCAATTACGATAAATATTTTGTAACACAATATTTTAAGCTTGTATGATTGAGCATTTTAATTGCAATGCTTGTTCAGTCAAGATAATAAACTCAGTTCTTTATTCTCTGACCTATTTTGCAGACAATTATCAGCCAATAGAAAGAACTTCTCTGAGAAGAAGAAGAAGAGAGGAGAATAAATAAAGAGAAGATATATGAATACAATTGATTTAGTAATATTTCGCCGATATTATTTACTTAACTATCTCATTATATACGAAATTAATATATAAAGGAGAAGTGGCAATTAATACTATGACTTGAAACACTAGTGAGAGGGTTAAAAGTAAAAACAAATGAGTAGTGGTGTAAGATAATTAAAAAGGGAGCCCTCCGGTTATTAGTCAAAACTATAAAACCAATACCATTGGAATAGATTATATATTCCAAGAAAATATTCAAAAACAAGGCTACTCGCTTGCTTAAAGAACAACAAATAATTTTATTCAAGCAATGGGGACACATAAACAGCACAAACACACCCTTGGAGCACGTGGCATTTATAAAATCACAAGTAACGAATACAAGAAACAATATATAATAGGCCAAAGTGGTAGTTCTTTCAAAACGTGATTTAAAAAGCGTATCCAAAATAACTTTATGTGTAATAATTATTTGTTTATTCAGCTCGGCATCCTATACCAACACAGTAAACGCAGTAATAATGTATGTACATTAATTTGCTGGCATTATCTTTAACCTAGCTATTATCCTTCATCCGATTGTTTTGACATATACACCATCCGATAAGGAATCAAAAGGGCTACAAAAAGATGCCTTGACATTTTGTGTTAAAATATACGGTTTTTGAGTAATTTATGTTTGAAATTTTCATGCAGCCGCCATTTTGAAACTCATGATTGGATTTAACCACTTATTTTTCTTGAGATATATTATTGTTAGGTTAAACTTCATGCCAAGTTTGAACTCAATCAGTCAAACCGTTCTCTAGATAAGAATTATTTTGAACAAAAAAACAAAATGGCGGATATATAGAAAACGAAGCGTTTTCGGGTCTGTATTTTTGTGAACATTTTTTTCTTATTTTGACCCATACAACCATTTCCCGAAGTTTGGCACTTTACTTATGGAACACCCTGTATAACCATAGACAAGTATATTACTTCTCAAGAGGGATTTTTTTTTTTGTGGCACGCCATATTCTTAATTCTTTATCAAAATTAATAATTCAAACATCATTTTAAAGCTATTGACGAAAAATAGACAAATAGCTTGGAATTAATGTTTTCGTTAAGCAAATTAATAAAAAAAATCGTTTATATGAAAGTTCATATGATTCCTAATGAAAGGCGCAATCTGTTTAACTAACATGACAGCTATTAGATTGATTGTTTACATTCCATATGCAAGTGTTATAAACTGTTATTTATAAACAAATGTAAATAAATAAACGTAATTAACTGAACTAAATCAACTTATTACATCATAGTACTAGGAGACCGAGCTAAAGCTCGATTATAAGCAGGGCTATGATTTCAATAACTATTATTGCAAATTTCCGTGAACATCGTTTAGGTTAGGCCTATAACATTAAACAACTAAATAAAGGGTATGTTTATTTAGCAGAAGTATTCATTGCCATGGTAACTATAAATAGATACAACATTAGGCTTACCTCTAATAAAATACAGTTTAAAAGAAAACAGATGATTATTGTAATGGCATTGAAAACATTTGCATCAGCTGTGCTTCGTTTAAAAGAAAACAGATAATTATTGTAATGACATTCAAGACATTTGCATCAGCTGTGCTTTGTATTGTTTAAAATGGACAAATTTCACTTTTTAATTTAATAAAAAGACGTAGAAAACGAATTTTCCCAGACTGGTGACCATTTCCAATCGATTTCTCGTGGCCAAAAGCCCCATATAAAATCAAAAAATCAAAAATCCTTAGACGGAGATTCCAGATCCATTTAGCAGACAGACAATAATTATCTCTCGCTTTAGAAGATAAGATAATTTATTTCGCAAGATAAAAAAAATCTCACGGGTCAACTAGTAAATTATATTACGGGCTTTAATTTATAAAATTCGAAAATAATTTACTTCTTTTCTACAGCAAAAATATCTCGATATTGGAGGTTCCACTTTTGAGGAAGTAGGTCGGAGATAAAGTACTTAATTATATTGTTAATTACAAAAAAGAAATATAGCATTTAATATGCTTGTAAGATAATTTTATTTCGTCATTTAAAAAAACTAAACTAAATTTCGTGCCTTTCTAGGAAGAAAAGAAAAATACACCGAAACAAAATAAATTAAGGACATAAAACGGTTCAATATTCTGACTTTGTAGGATTTAGTCGGTACTGGATAAATAAGATTAACTAGGGGAGACCCCTGCGTGTCCCGCACGCCAAGCCCCGATGAAACATTCTAAAAACATAATATGTTATGTCTTATTTATAATAAAGGTGTAGTATTAATAATAACCTCAAAACTAAATAATGTTAAATGTTCAAATCAAATTATTGCGTATAATTTTATAACAGCAGTTATAATAAAGATTAAAAGTACCAGTAAGGCTCGGATCCACACTTAATTAAAACCTGACCAAAAATTTAGAAATACAATTAATTTTTTCATATTTTGAAATCAGCTGTTAACATTGATTACTCACTATCAATTACCGTATATTATCATTAAATAGGCCTATTATTAAATTATAATATGTCTTACTTATTTTTAATTAGGATGTAACATAGGTTCTTCTTATTTTTAAATTCCATAACGCAAGTTTTTGTTTGTTTGTGTTGAAACATGTGTTGGTTCAGTCTAGGATTAACTTAAAATATTATATGTTTGTTAAATAGTATATAAACATTTATTGCTAAAATTAACAGATTTACATCTGTTTGTAAAACACCTGGATAGTATCTATAATGTATCTATTCGCCTACTTAGTGACTTGAATGGTGGTATATAAAAGAAGTTCAGTGACGTCAAAAACCCACAATATGCAAATTATCATCCAAATCGTTAGAACCGTTTGCGAGATCTCCAAAATAAATGTATAAACAAGAATTGCTCGATTAGTAAGATTAGATAATAAGAAGTAGGCAATTGTTTGTGGTTTAAGACAAAAAGCAATAACGGGCAATGAAAGCCTAAAATCAATTGTTTCAGCATTCCAACTACACAATCCTAAAAGTGTTTAAACCATATGTAAACCAGGAAATAGATGTTTTGGAGTCGGGTACAGATAGTTCCAAGTATATCTACATTTCTGAGATTATCTCTAATAACTACTCAAAAGGTCAAAACGATATCTTTCAGATAAACTTTATTTCTTTATAATATTCGTTTGGATTTCCATTGATTTTAACTTACAGTAAAATAATGATACGTTTTCTTCGATTCAAATAGATGAAAATGCAATCATGAAGCCAATGTACCTACAATCTAATTATTTCAAGCCGCCCACACAGACTTTGCTTGTTATTACTTTCTCTAGTTAAACTACTGTATATCCTCGGCTTAAAGTTTATCTCAGTTTGTAAGCTCTTTGTCACTAATTTCATTTTGTGCAATGTTATAATACTTACATGTGACCGTAAGCAGAACTATCATCAGCTTGATACATTAACAATCATCTTTAAAAATATATTTATTGGATTTAGGATGAGATATGAAGGATTAAAAGTTTCCAAAACAATGTAATGTTTCCAAAACATGCCGAAAATGAGGCCTAATTTTATCTAAAATATAATTCACAAATTATAAAGTGCGTAGGGTATTACAGTTTCGGCGCAAATTTACTATTCGATCCTTAGCCGACCTACGGCAAAAGAAATGCAAGAATAATAAAAAAAATGCCTAAAGTTAAGGATAACCATACTTTAGAAAATAACACTTTAGCACATTAGCACAAGGGGTCCTTCACTCAAAATTCAAATAGCAATTTAACATAATAACACATTAAGCATTTAGCAAAGGTTACATGAATCCCCCTAATATTACAGAGCTATATATACTCGCCCTCCCCCACTCTTCCTCATGCCGTTCAATCCAAGACCGACCTGGTGCCCCAAATGGGAGGAGCCTCATTAAATCTACTACAAGTATCTATTATTAACAATAAAAGCCTATTTAAAAATGAATTATAAAAGTATTAAATACAAAAATAACAAACTGGTCTACTAAAAATATAAACAGTCAAACAGTACTACAAATAAAATAAAAAAACTAATAGACCTAATGAAATAAAATAACAAACAAAATAAATTAAATACTTCATAAAATAAAATAACATAACCTTTAAAATAAAATATTAACAAATATGTTTAACTACGGTAGAACTTGATTATATATATTAGTGGTAAGGACCACTTAACGTTCTTATTATCGTTTATGTGAACATGCAATTTGTTATTTTATCTCAAAATGTCCAGTACTAACAAAACATCACTCACCAAATTGCTATTCCTTGTTTTGCGTACACGGCTGTTGGCTACGTACAGTCTGTACACATAATACATACACATCACTAACATTATTAGCGAATGTCCATAGGAAAAATGAGCTATTGCAGTGGCCCTTATGGTGAGACCCA
>JAGFPH010004713.1:57838-74073 GCA_018207615.1 Philaenus spumarius
GGGAAAGTGTTAAAGTTAACAACAAAAGGTTGTGTTTATTGAAAAAAATAAGAGGGTAGGGAGGTTTGCGCGTGGCAAGTGGCGCCCAACTCGTTGGCTCGTGTGACAAATAATATTTTAAAGTTTAAAATAGTTATTTCTCACTGAGACAACGAACGAACAGTTAAAAGTGATCTGGGGGTAGCTGACCTGTTAAATATAAGAGTAATTGTAAGAAGTGTAGCAATAAGAGTGATTAATTTAGAATATACAAGATTAGGGAATTTTAACAAATTGTTTAAAATCATAAACAATGGCAACTCCAAGCGGACAGAAAAAAGGGGAGGAAGAGGAGATTAAAAAATTGTTAAAAGTAATGTTAGCCAAAGAGAAAGAGCGGGAGGATAGGGAGAAAGAACGCGAAGCCAGGGAGTTAGTAAAAGAGCAGGAAAGGGTAGCTAGGGAGAAAGAACGTGAAGATAGGGAGTTATTAAAAGAGCAAGAAAGAATAGCTGAAAAATTAGAACGCGAAGCTAGGGAGAAAGAACGTGAAGCTAGGGAATTAGTTAAAGAGCAGGAAAGGGTAGCTGAAAAAATAGAACGCGAAGCTAGGGAATTAAAACATCGCGATGAAATTTTAGGAGCCGTAGGGGGAATAAGAGAAGAGGTACAGAAAGGGATGGAATTTATTCAGGGCAGAGTAGACCATTGCAAAGTAGAGATCGCAGACATAAAAGAAGACATTGTACAGATTAAAGAGTTAGGAAGAACAAATAAGGATAGAATAGAAGAAGTAAACGCAAATGAAAAGAAATTAGAAACAACAGTTAAAGCGTTAGAAAAAAAGGGTTACTAGTTCTAGCACAGCCCATGGTGTGGTAGGGGCAGAAAAGCGCGTAGTTTATATCCATGCTAGTAAAGAAGGGGAGCACAAAGTCCAAGAATTTTGGGGTACACCAAAGGAAAGTCCCATGAAATTTATAACGGATATGGAAGACCTTTTTAATGAGATAGACCCTTTGTTAGAAGGCGAAGAAAAGTTAAAAGTAATCGAGAGATACTTGCGAGATGCAGTAATAGATTGGTGGTCCATTGTAAAGAGGGATAGCACAAACTATGGGGAATTTAGAGAAAAATTTTTAGAGAATTTCTGGGGTTACCAGGCACAACAAATTTTGCGAAATCAAATAGAGAATGGGAGATATAATGATCGCGGTTCTATGACAAGAGTAGAATATTTTTGTAAAATGGTAACAAAGGCCCGGTATTTAGAACCTGCTATTCCGGAGAAATTTGTAATAAATAAATTGTTGAGGCATTTTGACCAGAGAATACGGGTAGCTAGCGTAGGAAAGCCAAGCGAAAGTTTTGAAGAGGCTATAGAACTTTTAAGAGCTTTTGAGGCAATGGAGAGGGAAAATAGGCGAGACCCTAGAGACGAATATCCGCGAAACCAAGGGAACCTAGACAGGCAACCAACGCGTAATACGGACTCTGGAAACCTTCCTAAACACCCATACCCCAGATCCTATGAGAATCAACCTAGCACAAGCCAAACCCAGTACCCTAAGAAACCTATTCCATCTAATCAAAATCCAAAACCTAGTCCAAAAAACTAACGAAGTTGGTCTCTGGGAATGGAAGATTGGAAGCAAAGGTACAAAATAACTATACGGAATCAGGGACCGCGAGAATAAATAATAAAAGGAGCCATTTACAATTTAAATTGCAGAATATTTCATTGAATATTAGGGAAGAGTTATTAGAAGAGCCAAATAACACCTATTTACCAAAAGATAAGATCAAATGTCCGGAGGTAGAGGTCAAAATTCATGAAAGTCCATTGTGTCTTGAACTGGACACGGGGGCAGAATATTCATGTATTCAAGCGGAGTATTTTGAGCAGTTAAAAATAAAGGGTTATAGATTTTTAGAGCTACCAGTAATGAATGTAGAGGTAGTAGGGGCAATAGGAAATAGGAGAGTAAGGGTAGCCAAACAAACAATGATACCCATAAACTTTGAAGGCAAAACAATAGAAGGTATATTCTTAATAGTGCCAAAATTAACAACTAAAGCTATATTAGGATGTAATATGCTAAATAGGCTAAAAGCTAAAATCAATTTAGAAGAAGAATTTTTAAAAGTCATAATTAAAGGGGAAGAAATAAAAGTTAATTTTAAAACAAAGGAGGAAGTTAAAAGTAAACAAAGCGTTAAACAAATAGAGGGAAATAGGAAAAATTTCATAGGAGTAAAGAAATTGAGATTGGACGAAGAAAACCGTTTTAATAACAACTTTAAACGAGATTTGATGAAATGTGGAATCATTCAACAAGTCGGTGATCCAAATCCGGGTATGCGAGAGAAAGGGGCATGTCTGTTGTCTATTAAAACCAAAATAGACGTAAAACAAAATTGTAGGAAAGGAGAACAAACCAAACGTAAAAATTCCAAAGGTTATGAGTTAGAAAATTTCAATAAGGGAGAGATGAGTGTTAAAGGGTTAGAGCCGATGAAAAAGATACGGAATAACCAAGGTTTAAGTGAGGTGTTACTGAAGGGAGAAAATCAGGGCAACCAAAACTTAAAGGATCGTTCAGAAATACTGCGATCTAGGGAGCTGGAAACGTCGAAAGAGATACGTGAAAGCAAATGGGGTTTAACACAAAAGGTCTGTAAATCAATAGAAATAAATAAAAGGAGAATTAAGCAAGTAATTAAAAAAGGGAGATTTGTGAGAAATAGCCAACGTGGAATTAATACTAAGGTGAGGAAACCTCTTCAAAAAACAAAGTACAGCAAGGTAAATAAGTTCGGAAACAAACCGAAGGCTAAAATGAAATACAATATGGTGAACCAGTTCGGTAACAAACCAAAAACTAAAATGAAGTACTGTGTAATAAACAAATTCGGAAACAAGCCAAGAACTAAGATGAAAACAAAGTTGTAAATAAACATGTAAATAACGCAATTCATAGGCAAGTGACATCGAAGTGCAGAAGGGAAACCAGTCTTCGAAAACTAGGCCAGCAGCAAGGAAGTGGAAGTAAACAAAAAACATCCGTCAAACCAAAATAAAAACATCCTGCAAAACACAACAAGTCACCGACCCACAGCAGTGAAGCGATGAGAAATAGGAAAGAAAGGAAAGCCATTAACATTCACAATGCTATTGGGTAAATAACAATTTCCGCAGAACATGACCACCGAGAAACATCGAGGGGAGAGACAGAAAGCGTTGGTAGACAGATTGGAGTTGTTATTTTGAACCTTTTAAAGTCATTGCAAAGTAATAATACATTGTGAGTTTTGAAAGGGGCAGTAGGTCATGGGTTTTTTCATTTTTACTTAACATGATTGTTTGCTACAATTAATTGTTAGTAGTTAAGGAAATAGTATTAAGACATGTGTTTCAGATAGCAAGGCCAAATACAACCAGATGTTGTGACTATATAAAATTGTGTTATAAATGTGTATTTAGGACAAAAGTGGACTAAGGTGGACATAAGGTGTACGAAAGGTACGTGGATATTTGTATAAATGTTAGGTTAAGGAAATATTGTATAAAGTAAAATGTATAAGAAAGTGTTACTAAAACAGATTTTCAGGAATTAAAATCAGTTTTTAAAGGGGGGGAATAATTGGAACGGCCAATCGACCGATCCAATTGGGGTTAATTAATTACATTAATTAAAATAAATTCAGAGTCAATATAACAAAAGATTAAAGCCAAAGGGTGTCAAAAAAGCCCAAAATTAAGATAAAAAAGTAGTTTCTAATGTGAAAACAGTATTTATTAATAATTTTGAAGAATTAACTAAAATTGTGTTAGTTAAATAAGTGCAGACTATGACGTATGCATTAGCGACAAGACCAAGCCAAAACCTTGCAGGATCTGACAGGCATTGACTTGTCCAGTCTTGTCTAAATTTGGTAGAAATGAATTAACATTGGAAGATAGGGGTTTGTAATTTTATTAAAAGAAGTTGTTATTATTAGATTTATGTTGAAAGGAGAGTTAAATAAGCAAGGAGTAATAAAAATAAATTTGTTATGATAATTTGTTAAAAAGTTATAGACAAAAACGTAAGCGTAAACAAATCGATTTTGCAGAATTTAAATAAAATCCAAAAACAAAGTAGAGTAATTTGTAGAGTTAAAAAGGGTTAAGAAAGTAAGGTAATAAAAAATATAAAGTTATAAAGTTTAATAGCTTAAAAATAAAGTGTAAAGTCATTCTTGGGCATAAAAAGGCTAATAACTCATAAAGTTCAAATGTAATTAAATCATAAAAAATAGCATTTAATAGAGTCAATAATAGGGCATAATCAAGCCGAAGTTCAATATATATAAATAAATAGTTTTGTAAAAATAAAATAAATTAATAAAATTTTTTTATTAATTCAAAATAAATACAAGGGAGATTAATAAAAGGGAAATATTGATAAAATAGAGTATATATATGTGTAATAAATTGTAATGCCATGTGAGATATGAAAAGAGCTTTAAAGGGGGGGAATGAGACGCCGAAAACCAAACGAAGCCAATTAGAGTAACAACAAGCTGAATAACTAGACAACCAAACAAGCTATCAAAAAACCAACAACAGATTAGCGCGTTTCAAGACCAACCGAAGAAGATACAAACAAGAAAAAATGGAAAATTTCAAATTTACAGGAAATAAATTTCAAAATTTAAGCAAAACTAACGAAGTCTATAACTCAAGAAGGAAGAGGAGTAGAAACGCCATTCGAATTCCAGGGAAACCAGAAAACGTCAACCAATCCATAGAAGTCAACAAAATCAAAATCCGACCACGCAAAAAGAAGTTATAGAGTTTGGATGAAATCAAAGTCAATTTCGCAAAACGACAGGCACGGACATGAAGTCAAGCCCGAAGCTGCGAGGGGGAAGTGACGTCATCGGATCTACTACGAAGAGCAAAACAGACCGCACATTGTAATTCAATAAATGAAGATAATAATTAAATTAGGCCTAATCGATGGGAAATAAAGGCACTAAAATTCATCAAATAAATCAGGAAATATATTAAGACCAAAAAATATATTTCTAAAGCAAGAAATCAGGATTTCTTGTTACATAGAGGAAGATGCTGGTTTGACAAGGGAAAAGTCGAGAAGAGAAGCTTGCATCCCCTCTAACTTTAGTTTAGCACGAAGCGCCAACGAGTAAACAGCTGACCGAGCTCCGAGGGTACTTAAAAGAAAGGCGTAGGGCGATCAGTTTCGGTGTGCGTTCATTCTAAGCTCCGGCCTAAAGCTAAGTCGGGTCGTGATAATTTCGGGAGAAGAATATCCATATAAACGGCCTATCTTGCCAAAAGATACTACAATCAACTGGGAGAGGACAACTTTAATTAAGTCTAGGAGAAGACAACTGTAAGCCGAAGAAACCATTTTGGGGACCAAGGAGAACAACTTTAAATCGCTGGAAATCAACAGAAGGAATTACGCGTCGAACTTCTTGTGTTCTGTAAGTGGCAAACGATCATTGTTACTTATAATTTAAATAAATCCCTTTTTTACAAAATAATAAATAAATTAAATTAAATAAATAAATTCAAGTAAATTCTGGGGAAATTGAATAAAGTAAACTCGTTTAGTAAATTTCATTACTCACAATGGCAAATCGAAATATGTAAATAATATAATCATTAATATACAAATTTTAATTAATAAATTAATTAATCACTTTGCTACTTTTCAATATATGTAATTATAAGTTAAAGATTAATAAATTTCATTGTGTTTTTGAAAATAATAATTTGTTGTTTCAAAGTTAATGGATTTATGTTAATTAATAAATCGTTTTTGTGTTTTCAATAGAAAAATTTTGAATATATAATTAATTTACAAATCCAATCAAATTAATCCTAAAACCATTCAGTGCTCTAGTGTAATTAAGTCAGCAGGTGAGTTATTCACGGATCACTACAAATTTAACTCCAAAGGGAACGATCCCGAAAAAGAGTCTAGAATTGAGCTAGTGTACTACACAAAAGACAAAAAAGGTCTAACTAATTTAAATTTAAAAAACTTAAGAATAGGAAACAAAAAGTTTTCCTTTTCTTGCCCTCGCCAAACCTCTCAAATTGTTCTAACGGGGTAGTACAACGGAACAACGTCAAATAAGGCCTGAAAACACTTGGGTGTTATTTGATGAGGGAAAGTGTTAAAGTTAACAACAAAAGGTTGTGTTTATTGAAAAAATTTAAAGGGTAGGGAGGTTTGCGCGTATCAGTACCTATAACAGAAACTGTCGGCATCTTGGAATATAATCTCATTGACAATAATAAATTAACCAAAGAAACAACAGCACAATTTATCGAATTTCAATTCAATGATTAAATGTTTATTCATAACCAAGGCTTAATGGGATGCCCTTTGTCTAGAATCTTGGCTGATATCTTTCTTAACAAAATTGAAAACAAATACATCACGAATACCTTTAATAAATTCTACAACAAAATTATCCATTACCACAGATACGTAGATGATATAATATGTTTATTTAACGGTGCGAAACGACAACTAAACCAATTCAATTAATTTCTTAATAATATCCATCCAATAATCTAAGTGACAGCTGAAAGTGAAAACAACAATGAGTTGAACTACTTGGACGTCACCATCGTGAAAAATAACCACAAGCACAAGTTTAAAGTTTACAGAAAACCTATTCAAACTGCTCATACCATCCATTCAACTTCTAATCACCCCACATCAAATAAATTAGCCGCTTATAATAGTTTTGTAAATAGAGCAGTAAACATACCTATGAAACATGCCGAATTATCAAGGGAATAAATTTGATCAAATGTATCGCTACTGCCAATGGATACAATGCCTCTATTGTTGATAAATGCATCAGCAAACAAACGGAAAATAAAGAGAAAACACTCAAATTAAAAAAACAACAACTTATACCACCTGAGCCTGTAGAATTCAACAAATATACAACCATAAAATACAATAGTCAACTTGAATACTCAATGAACAATATTTTCCGCAAACAGAGATTCTCTTTAACATACCGTACCAGTAATATAACACCAGATCCAGAACCACTACAGATGATTTTGGTGAAAGAAGAGTACCTATACCAACTGTCATGTAACGTCTGTTATAAATTATATATAGGACAGACAGGTAGAAGTTTCAAACAAAGATTCGAAGAACACATACCATGCTATAAAACAACACTAAACCGAAGGTCTAAATATGCAGAACATCTCATAAACAATAACCATGATTACAGTAATATTGATTCCAACCTTAAAATTCTTCATAAGAACAGAAATGAAAAATTGCTAAATATATTGGAAGAGTTCCAAATTTATTCCCACAACAAGCAAAGTCCTGAAATTGTACTAAATGGCAAAATGAACTTTGCCTCCAACGCAATATATACACGCTTAATTCCTTGAGCAAAATAAATAATTCAGTCAACTGAATAAAGATAAAGTAGTAGGATGCATGCGGACCCAAAGCTTATATTTATTATAACTCATACAGTGAAATCAGTGAGTGTTATATTTTATTTTTTATTTTCTAAATGTGTATTTTGTTTATGTGTTTTTATTGCGTGAAGTTTTTTATTCATGACGAGCGCGAAGCCAGATGATGTCTCTGTGTAGATGAAACGGCCGTAGCTAGTTAAGATCCAAATAGGATTATTTTAAACAGACAGAAAAGGTAAATAATATATTTAGTATAATAATCCATTATTCTAAATATATTTAGAATAATAATCCAGTGGCGTGAAATAAAATAAATAAGACTATTTAAGTTTATTCAGAGTTTAAAAAAGATTTAATTATTAAAATATACTTCCATAGGTCACATAGACTCCTTTGATAAATTTAACAACTTTTGTCTTTATCAACAATGAAATTTTGTTAGAAATAATAATTAAAATATATCGCATTACTACAAATTGCGGTTTACTGTTTATCAATGAGTTGGGAACTATTGAAAGTACTTTTTTGTCAGTAATGTTTATAAATTCTTTTAAATAAACAATTTTAATCATTAATTACCAAGGTGTCTCTCTTTATTTAACCGTGTACTAATTGAAAGATAATTGTTTGATGTTTTTTTAACGAGTAAAATTCTTCTATGATTTTAGTAAATTTTTAACTTATAGTCAATCAACATCTAACTTTTTATAAATAAGGTAATTAATCGCATACAGTAATACAGTTTTGTACCTTCTATCTTGATCTATTTTACACTATAATATATAGGCCTAGTTAAGAGCAGGTCAAATTATTATAAAATAGACCTGAATCACAATTATTGGAAGTGGAAAAAGTAAACATACCTATATCATTTTAAAGTGCTTTTGGAAAGCCTATTCTGCATCTTAATTTTTTTAATTTTACATCCATCCCCTTACGGTCATCTTGGTTACGCCTATGTAAATAAATATTGAGAGAATTTTGTTTCTCTCAAAGACCAAGGGACACTTTGCAAGTGGGACATTTTAAATACGATAGGCTTTCTTGATCTAGTGCTCCAAAGAGACATGCTCTGAAGTGGTTGGTCAGTATAAAATAAAAGTTTAAGAGTTTCTTTCCCTAATGTATAAGAAAGATCTCTTGATGGGTAACTTGGTCAAGCACGTATATTGGTTAGTAAATGTAGCGTCAAAGAGAAGACTGCAGTTATTTATATAATACTTCAACTCAATACATTTACCCACAACACGGACTTATTACATTTAGAACTCGAGCAGGGTAAAAAGTTCAACTTGCGTCTCTAATATTCATGTAAAGAGTTTAACTTTCAAAAGTTCATACTTTATTGAAGTTGATTTACAAATTTTCTTTCCAGAGAACAGATTTATTAAGTCTACACAAAACTTAATGTTACGGAGTTTTGTTAAGTCGCTAAGTGGGGAAAACTTTATCTCCCTCAAATTGAATTACTGTTGCTTGAAATTCATTTATATGACCTATTCAGTTGTATAAAGGCTATTATGTAACTTTATGTTATTCATACTTTATATGTGAACTGTTTGATATACTTCTCTTTTAATGTTTAACAAACCTCCAGCAGAAGGCGTTCTTTATTAAAATAATTCGACCACGCAGCTGAACCGCTGACATGAGTTGAGCAAATTTTCAAAATTAAGTTTACATGCCTATGTTTTAGGGTTTCAACCAACAATTTTGGAAATAGGTCTATTCACTACGGTACTGAATGGTTGCAAAATGGTTCGCACGCCATATTGGGAGTATCTTCAATTCACAATGCATTGCGTGCTTCGCACGCCATTCCGCATATTGGGATTGTCTTTAATACACAATGTATTGCGTGCTTCGCACGCCAAACCCCGGTAGAATCCACCATATGGCTTTGAACCAGGTATTTATATGGTATATTTCGTTTTACGTTTTGGGGGAAACAAGAGAGCTATATAAAGTCGCGTAAAAAATCAATATGTGCAGAATAACATCCTACATTTATATTTGTAGAAAAAACTCAAAAACAAATTCATCTTCGTATAAAAAATCTCAAAAAATAGTTACTTCCGATTGTTGGATTTTTTTGGCTAACGAACTCGTCCGAGCCAAAGGTAATTCTTTTAATTAAATATGAAACTAATTTTGTTACGTAATTACGATTTTCTTTTTCAATCATTTATCTCTAATTTTATTTCTTTGAATTTGCGTAATAATGATATTACTTTTTAAACGTTAACCTCCAACTTAACTTTTTGTGTCCACTTCAATAATATCAAATATTAATTATAAATTATAATTAGTTTATGTTAAAATAAAATTCTTACTTTTTTTCTAGCTGGCGTAATTACCTGGGGAAAAGTGATTTACTATATTACCTTAAAATAACAATATGCACATAAACGTTATTCCCGTATCAAACAACTGTACTTCGGGAGTCTCAGCGCCGCACCTCCTCGCGCTCATTTAAAAAAACGATTTAATAATGATGTAATCATTTTATCACAAATCGGTGAATTGGATAGTTTAGATCAATTCATTGGCTACAACTTTCCCGCTGGAAGTTTGTTTATAACCCAAAAATAAAAAATTTCCTCGCTAGTAACTTTTCAATGTCAGTCTGTGATAATTCTCAAATATTTTCAATTGTTAAAATTCGAAATACCTGTTAAAATAAAAGTTTTTTATACTGTTAGAATCCGTACTTTATGTAGATTAAGAATATCTAAATTTTATTTTACTGAAGCCTTTCCATCGAGTTACAACAGCGAGTTAACGACTGCGCGCTGGCATTACTGAAATACTACCAGCTAGTGCGTGTCAGCATGGTGACGTCATAGGCAATCGATACTATGTCACCGTAAATGATCAAAATGGTACAGCCCTTGTTATAGAGCCCTGGATCTTGGGTCTTACCATAAGGGCCACTGAAATAGCTCATTATTCCTATGGAAAATCAATAATAAGGTTAAATCTATATATATAAAAGCGAAATACCACTCACTCACTCACTCACTGACACACTCATCACGATTTCTCAAAACCTACCGAAGGGATTGAAATTAAATTTGGTATGCAGCTTCGTCTAGGGCCATAGGTGCTCACTAAGAAAGGGTTTGAAAATATTCGAAATTTTAGGGGGGGTTTGGTGGGATCAAAGTTATTAAATCACGATTTCTTCAAAACTACCAAACGGATTGGAATGAAATTTGGTATGTAGCTTCCTCTAGGGCCATAAGTTTTCACTAAAAAAGGGTTTTAAAAAATTGGAAATTTTAGGGGGGTTTGTGGGATCGAAGTTACTAAAATCACAATTTCAGATCTTTTATTATTATGACAATAGTGCTTTTATTATTTAAGATCTATATATATAAAAGCCAAATACCACTCACTGACTGAATACTTAAAAAGAATACAATCACATTTAAAAGACTGAAAATACCAACCACCACGGGCAACGCCGTAAGGGGTCAGCTAGTACCAGTATAAAGTCAGACATAGAAATGCCACTGAGAAATAGCCTACATGCCATGGTAGAAAAGTTAAAGGAAACAAATGATACGGTACGAAATTATGAATAAATATTTGAACCGAGCATATACAACTGTATTTTTCTCTAGAATCAATGCCATTTAGATTACAAAGTGTTTCAAATTGCACGGCAATTAATACAAACAAGACTGAAATACGCAACATAAGATTTAATTTAATTAATGTGTTTATCCCATCTCAAAAGCATCAGAGAGATAGCTTTTAAATTTTGAACCACTCCGTATAGCCACAGTTCCATATAATTTTACTTGCAAGTTCATATTATATACTTTGATATCATTTTGAAACATTTGGTGATATCTTCATATTTAGTGTGTTGTATAAAATATAGTATTTCGGTGAGTTAAAATACTTTGTATTTCATAAAGTCTAATAGATGTACAAATTTTAACCAAGAAGAAATTATTATTTTACTTGACGTATAGTAATAAACAATTTATATACTATTTTCAAAGACAGAAGATAAAGGGAAGTTTTTACAATTAATCTTTTGCAACCTTGTTGATACAGTTTGCAATCAAGTTAAATGTTCGTGTAAATACCCGATCCGTCAACAGCAAGAGAGAGAGAGGGGGGGAGAGGGCTAAAAGGTATTCTATTACTCTACGGAAATTACACAATCAATTAAACATGGCCGCCGATACTCGTACAGTCACCTCAAGAAGTGTCCTTGTGCCTGATCAGGTGAGTAGTACCATACGGCAGCAGTGTGGCGAAAATTAGGTTCTCGGGAAAATAGTGCATGATCGCTCCGCGAGGTAGCACTAGGGAGAAATCATCGGTAGCATTGGTGTTTCACACAGCTTCCGGCGTTTCCCCAATAGATAGCTCCACTATCGTCGAATTTCCAGTGGAATGAAATATTGCATTGGATCGGAGTTCTATTAGGTTATCCAAATACAATGGTAGTACGCCCAAGCACAAAGAAGAGGTTATGAATTTGCTACAATAATTATATTTGATGTCCATGTGTTCTACTACCAGCTAAACTACGAAAACTGTTTTGACAAATTATTCCACATTTGATCAGTATCACGATTGTTACGAATAATGTTTAAACCTTGGAGTACCAAGCTGTAGGTGAAACACACAGAATCAAAACAATTAAAAAAAAATTTAAAACAATATTTTTCAAGATTTTCTTTTCTAAAACTGAAAAATGTAATACAGTAGAACCTTGATAGCAAGACTCTCAAGGGGAATTAGGAAACGGGCTTGTTTCGAGTGACTCTTCTATAATTGAGATCCGTGCTATCAAGGTTATGTTGACTAAAAGTCGTACTATCAAGGTCACTGTTTTTTTCTGAAACCCCTTTATGTGAAGTGCATTTTGAATCAACCCTCACTAGCACGTTTCTTTTTAAAGTACAATTAATTATTTAAAACACAGTTGCATTCCCGCATTTATTTTAGGCTCCGACGCATATCCGCAATAATTAATTAAGGCTCCGCGATTGATCAAGGCGTGATAAACTTGGTTCCTAACGGGAGTCCCATGACCGCACACATTTTTGTTAGTTTTTGTGGTTAAGTGTGGTCTTATTTCTACATGATGAGGTGAAAGCCGATGCTTCCCTTTCCAAAATTACTGTTTTAAACTGACGACTCTGAGGTATCTCCATTTCATTCAGTTAATGTCGAAGCTTATGGTATTCGTAGATATTATTATCTAAATAATTTCAAATTTACTTGAAATATTTAAATTCCTCAACTCCCTCAAATCCATCCATCTTCAAGTCACTACTTCTTGTTTGTACAGTGTTAAACTAACCGCGTTTATTCCTATGACTTATTCATTGTTCCATCTCCAGTTTCTAATCCTCTACCAGACACTTATCGGCACTACGACGTCTGCTGCTTTAGATACGAACGGCGCCATTCTTATTTTTAATGGTCTTTAATCGGGTTCGAACGGGAGACCTTGAATTTTGGAAACACTTACCCTTCGACTACAATGCCACCTGGACAATTATTGAAGTGAAAACTTATATAGGCGTACCTCGTCCAATATAAGTGAATCGTATTTTACCGTCACGCATTTGCCGTCACGCTCTACTATATATAGTACAGATGTGTATATAGCACAGTATATAGTTTACTTGGTAATACCTCTGTCTGAAACGGACATTGTGCTTCCTCATTTTGTAAGTTGTGTTTAAATAGTTCACTTATTAATACCTCTGAAATAGACATTGTGCTTCCTCATTTTGTATGTTGTGTTATTTTTATCTTGTCACATTTAAAATTGAAATCTACAAAATTTAAAATAACATAAACAAGATTGCTTGTATATATTCATGACAATTTTCACTTCTGTCGGCAGTCCCACGACTTACTTTTTTACTTTCTCACTATACTATAGTATAGAGAAAGTATAGTGATCGCAAAAAAAATCGATGTTGAGATTTTTGTCGAAATATCAGATTTGGAACCCCCTGAGTCCAAAAAAGTGGTTTTTACCAAATGTCTGTCTGTACGACTGTATGTATACAAAGCTATACCTTGCGCAAAGATTCGTGGCGGCTGAGCGCTTAGGACGGTCGGGGAGGTGTCCCTACCCCTAATGAGCCCTCGCTCGGCCGCTCCGAGTTTTGGTAATGAGTCACCTACTAGGCTCAAGGCAGAGTCGGTACAATTTTATGCATTTCACCAAAAAGTGTAAAAATAAAGTCATTTTTTGTAATCTGCATCAAATAACAAGAACATTAAGTACAAACACGATATAATTGCGATGCTATTAAGTATTCACTTTGTTTTAAAATAAGATAGTTTACAGAACAAGATATATTTTTAAGATTATTTACAAACTATAGCTATTTACAATTTTGTACATGAAGTGTTATCCAGATTCTCACAGGAGCTGAAGGTGAAACCATATCCCTGAAAAAGAAAATCTGTTTAGCCACATGTAGTTTGTCAGACTAATTATTGATCAAATAAAGTTACAAGTAAAAAAGATTTTCTTTATATCGACTATTTACTAGTCAATTGTATATTAACTGATTATTTATGTGTCCTTTATCGGATATATGTAGCTTCATTAGTGCTCTTTAAATAAATAGTAATCTTAAAAATATATCTTGTTCTGTAAACTGTCTTATTTTAAAACTAAGTGAATAGGCAACTTAATAGGATCCCAATTATATCGTGTTTGAACTTAATGTTCTTGTTATTTGATGCAGATTACAAAAATGACGTTATTTTTACACTTTGTGGCGAAATGCAAAAATTTTAACGACTGTGCCTTGAGCCCAGTAGGTGACTCATGACCAAAACCCGAAGCGGCCGAGCGAGGGCTAATTAGGAGTAGGGACACCTCCTCGACCTTCCTAAGCTCTCAGCCGCCACGAATCTTTGCGCAAGGTATAGAGAGAAAACTATTCGATCGATTTCGAACAAATTTGCACCAAACGTGTCAATTAGGCCTGTTAAGCACGAAAAAGGTTTTGAAAAAAATTGAAAAACAACTCCCTTTTTGACTAAAAAGCCCTAAAAATCAGTTATTCTTTTTAAAAAAACGGCTCTAACGATTTTGATAAAATTTGGCTTATTTTTAGCCGTATGCAATATTAACGTCTACCATTAATAATGGCTTAATAATATCTACAATATGCAAAAAAAACGCATCTTTCTAAAAATTCTCGTTTAGGAATAATAATAACTGATTTTTTGGGGGGTTTTGGCCAAAAAGTCGGTTGTTTTTCAAACATTTTCAAAACCTTTTTCGCGCATCTATACAGGCCTAATTGACATGTTTGGTGAGAATTTGTTCGAAATCAATCGAATAGTTTTCTCTCTAGCTAATAATAATTATATTTATTACTTACTCTCCTATTTTAATGTATCCCCACTCCTACTTTAATACAATTATGAAGTCACAGTGAATCTGTTTAATAATTCAAATATGTTTGTGAGAAAATGTGTGCCAGTTCCTGGTACCGTTTATTATTATTTTTTTTTGTTAAGTATATATCACTTATAATTTTCGTGTCTTTTAATATACTAAACTTTAGTAGGACTTTAGGTTGAACAAAGTGCACAGCAGGACTTAGGATCCGCTATGTTTATCATTGGTAGAGAAATTGGAAATATTATTGTGTACTATAAACGCATACACTACATATTAAATGTCTTTATAGTCCAACAAGTGGCGCAATTAGGAAACACTTTGATGTGCCATTATAAAACTCTATTGTATGCGAAATAGCAAATAGCATTGCGTTGAAAGCATTTCATTCTTTTTACTCATTTTAGGTTTACTTTAGAAAGGGTAATTTTACTCTAATGGCAGTCGGTATAATAGACAAAGCTATCTGATAGACTTTTCTCATATTTACCACTCAGAATTAAAAAAGTAGCCACTTACTAATTAACTTCTTTACGTAATTCTGGTTAGACTTGTGCAACGGAAGAGAGCATCGAGCTATAATTTGTAAGCATTATAGTTGCCTCAAAACGTAGGGAGACACCCCCTTAGGTAAAACTGTTGACAAATAATGCCGTTGTTAGAAGCGGCCACCCAGGACTGCCGGCATCCGCCTGCATTCCAAGAAATTCTGTGTCACACTATAATTTGCAATCAATTGATACGTTAGGCCTACATTATAGCATGACTGCTCATTTTATTCGTCTTACTTAGACAAATAAAAAACAATACAGGGCCACATTACCCCCCCTCCCCCTGTGTAATTTAAAGAAAATCAGCTTTAGCAATATATTTAGGTATATTACTAAGATAGGTCAGTAGTGGTAGATAGAAAGATTTCGTGATGTAGTTAACAAATGGCATACGGAAGACTACACTTGCTCACGTAATACAAGCCCCTATTATATTTTAAACTCAAACTCGTTCAACTTGCTTCTCTAACGTTCATGTAAAGAGTTCAACTTTTATAAGTTTACAATTTACTAAAGTTATTTCACAGATTTTCTTTCCAGAAAACAGATTTATTAAGCTTGATAACACAAAACTTGACGTAACGGAGTTTTATTAGTCGTTAAGTCTGCTGTTGCTTGAATTTAGATGGACACACAATGGCTATTGTTGCTATTTGGACACATAATAGCTGTTGTTGCATTTGGGTCACATAATGGCTATTGTTGCTATTGAATATCATATTGGCTATTGTTGCTATTGGGTCACATAATGGATATTGTTGCTATTTGGACACATAATGGCTATTGTTGCTATTGAATCACATATTGGCTATTGTTG
>JAGFPH010004713.1:76664-86680 GCA_018207615.1 Philaenus spumarius
TGCTTCCTCATTTCGTAAGTTGTATTAAAATAGTTTACTTGGTAATACTTCCGAAATGGACATTGTGCTTCCTCATTTCGTAAGTTGGGTTAAAATAGTTTACTTGGTAATACCTCCGAAATGGACATTGTGCTTCCTCATTTCGTAAGTTGTATTAAAATGGTTTACTTGGTAATACCTCCGAAATGGTCATTGTGCTTCCTCATTTCTTAAGTTGTATTAAAAGAGTTTACTTGATAATACCTTTGAAAAGTTCATTGTGCTTCCTCATTTCGTATGTTGTGTTAAAATAGTTTACTTGGTAATACCTCTGAAAATGTCATTGAGCTTCCCCATTTCGTAAGTTGTATTAAAATAGTTTACTTAGTAATACCTCTGAAATGGACATTGTGCTTCCTTCATTCATAAATTGTGTTTTTATTTAATATTTTCTATACTTTTTAAGTGTATATCAGAATATCGCCATAGAAGTTTACACTTCTTCCTGTCGTCTTAAACACACTGGATTTTTTTAAGAGTTAAAAAATTTTACATTAAACTTGAAAAGTTTTCCAATTTAAATAATTAAACTTTTTAAACTAATTTTAATTCAAACAAAATAAATTGGCCTACACGAACATAAAGTAAGTAGCTTTTACAGCATATTTTTAAAGAATGGAAAATGTAAACTTATGCAAATGTTAATCACCTGGCATTTTGATAAACGAAATTCCTGTTCTAGAAACAATAATCAGCTGTTCGAAGCTTTATGTAATCCAGTAACTAAAACTAAACCAAAAGTCCAAATGATCGATATTTAACTAAATGTTTCAAACTTGATTTATATATATATATCTTATATATAAAATTCTCGTGTCACAATGTTCGTTCCCGTACTCCTCCGAAACGGCTTGACCGATTCTCATGAAATTTTGTGAGCATATTGAGTAGGTCTGAGAATCGGCTAACATCTATTTTTCATACCCCTTAGTGATAAGGGCTACGCCCCAGTGGCCCTCAAAGTTTCAATGTTAATCTTATGGAAGGTCAATCTTAAGGAAGAAGAAGAAAGATTTCTTTTGATTTTATCATGGGCACAAAAAACAGCTGTTCGTATGAAAAGCTTAAAACAGCTGATTTTCATCAACAACTGATTTGGATCAAAAACTGAATATAATTTTATGTTAATCCTACAATGAACATTTTTTTTTTTTTTACAATGAACTAAAACACTTGGGCTAATTATTAGTATCAGGTTGATTTGTTTATCCGTGCAAAGCCGGGTCGGGCCAGAAGTGGTTCATTTCTTACAATATCACCAACCCCTAAAGGGGGTGGGCGGAGTGGGGATGAATAAATTATAATAACTTAAAAATAATGTTTGCCTTTTGTTATTTATATATTCCCTCATCGTTCACAGCGCTCCATGCCTATTTCATGCGTATACCACATTCTTACACACTTACAATAATTAAGCTATTTTTTGTCTACACTAGAAATTACTTGAAAATTATTTATATGGCAAAACAACGTTTGCCGGGTCAGCTAGTATATATATATATACTCATTCACTCACTGACTCACACATCATAATTTCTCAAAAACTACCGAACGGATTGAAATGAAATTTGGTATGTAGCTTCCTCTAGGCCCTAGGGCCATAGGTGCTCATTAAGAAAGGGTTTGAAAAAATTCGAAATTTTAGGGGGGTTTGGGGGGATCAAAGTTATTAAATCACGATTACTTCAAAACTACCGAACGGATTGGAATGAAATTTGGTATATAGCTTCCTCTAGGGCCATAGGTGCCCACTAAGAAAGGGTATGAAACATTTCGAGATTTTAGGAGGGGTTTGGGGGAATCAAAGTTACTATAATCATAATTTCATATCTTTTATTATTATGACAATAGTGCTTATTATTATTTAAGATCTATATATATAAAAGCCAAATACCACTCACTGACTGAACACTTAAAAAGAATACAGTTACTTTAAAAAGACTGAAAATACCAACCACCACGGGCAACGCCGTACGGGTCAGCTAGTTCTCTATACAGAACAGAGAAGCGATGTCCAGGCTGTGTAACCATGACGCTATTTGGGTCAACATTTGCTGTTGCGGCGAATGAAGTTTAGGGCCTAACAGAAAACAAAGCTAGGGTTTGGTCTTGCACTCTACAAACTAACTGACCAATTAAACTTTTGCAATGAACTTTTGAGAGAGTTATTACACCTGAAATATAGATAGACATTAACTTCATATCATCACTGAAACTAACAGCTGATTGCATTGCTTAGATGACAATTTGTATCGTTGTAGTTAGCGTTGGTATTTTAAGTTACTATTTTATTTTAAGCCTCTGGATTATTTATAAATATATTTACTGTATTTACCTTTTTGGTCTGTTTAAATAGTCCTATTTGAATGTTATTAGCTCCGGCCGTTTCATCTACAAATTGACATCATCAGGCTTAGCTCTCGTCATGAATACAAACTTAAAATTCTTCATAAGATCATAAAGGGGAAACTACTAGATATATTAGAAGAGTTCCAAATTTATTCCCACAACAAACAATATCCTGACATCCTACTAAATGACAAAATGAACTTTGCCTCCAACGCAATATATGACACGCTTAATGCCTTGGGTAAGATAAATAATTCCAGGGAGAAGTTGAAATTGTATTATGAGATATACAAAACAACTACCTCTCAAGAATTTAAAACATGTTACAAAAATTACAAGCGAATATACAGACGTGTAATAGTGGCAGCTAAATCATATGAAATAAGCAAACGAATTTGTCAATCGGATAGTGTTAGTAAAACTTCTTGGAAGATTATTAATGATGTTCGCAAACAGAACGTTAATTCTGGCAATGTGGAATTGGAGGTTGATGAAGTTAGTTATTCTGAACCATCACTTGTTTCAAACTTATTTAATACTTTCTTCACTCAAAATGTATTTCGAGGTAAGAATTGTTAAGCCATACTCATTCCGAAACAGAGATATGGAGTCGTCGATGTTTCTTTTGCCTGTGCATGAAGAGAATGTTTCTAGAACTATGTAGGAAATTAAAAAATAAAAGGTCCACTGAGATTTATGAAATTTCTTTGTGGCTCATCAAACAGTGTTCTGAAGAACTTACCAAAACTCTTCAGGTTTTAATAAATTCTTCATTCTCTGAAGGTAAATTTCCAAGTAGATTAAAATCTGCTAAGGTCCTTCCTTTATTTAAAAAGGGTGAAAGAAATGATATTAATAATTACAGACCCATTTCGATGCTCCCGGCATTTAGTAAAGTTTTTGAAAAACTGTTTCTAATGCAGCTTCTTAAATATTTAGATAAATTTAATATTCTTTGTTGTAGCCAATATGGCTTTCAAAAAGGAAAGTCCACAATCGAAGCAGTAGTCAAGTTAATGGACTTCTTATTGGAAGGTCTTGATAAGAAAAGGGAAGTTATGAGCATTTTCCTGAACCTTTCTAAAGCTTTTGATTGTGTTGATTTTAATTTGTTAGAAGAAATGCGAAAAGATTGGTATTAGAGGGATTCCATTACTATGGATAAACTCATATCTCTCCAATTAGCCCAGTCAATGAAGACCAAAAAATACCTAAGTTCGGAAAAAATTAGGGTAAAGCTGAATTTTACCCAGTTGATAAAATGTCACTAGAGGAACATTTTTACAAATGTTATACAGACCCCCGTTGGTAGGCTGTCTTTCACAGAAACTCCGTAACGTAGGAACAAAGTACAAAGGGATGCACGTTATTGGTTGTTTTGAAAAAACTTCTCCTGTTTGAACACTGACAATACAGTTATGCAAACAAGTAAGCCATGATACCCGTGGCGTTAGGGTGTCAGAGTGGAAGTTACGAATATGTCATGTAAAGCCAACTCCAACGATAAGATCCTACATTTTCAATTATTTGTTTGACATGTATTATTTGCATTTATTCTGACTGAGATTGAAATAATTCAAACCATCATACGCTAGTAGTTCTGTGAACAGTAGACCACGCTCGTTGACATAAACAATGTGATTTTGAGCTTAGCTTATAAATAGTGTGCCAGTAAGAAAGTAAGCAGAAGGTTTAGCCAGTAAAACATTATTTTGCAATTCCCGTGGTTCCAGGGTTTCTCTTTCTCCTTTTTTTCTTTTCTTGATCTTTAACTGCTAAAGATATTCTTTTATGGGGCATTGTGTTTTATTAAGGTTAATAATAAGTAAGGTAGCTAAACATATCGCGTTATTGAGGAAAAATATAGAATTAAATATTTACATACTCAAATAACTAAAACGATATTAAAGCCTCGTGATAATGATCTCAACCCATGTACCAACATTTCCCACGCTGTCCAACGGTCAATTTTTGTATGTCCTTTATGGCCACGAGGTTTCATTTTTTCATCTCATTTTGCAATTCAAGTAAAGCTAAGTCAAATACTTTTATGAAATAATAAATTACAAGTATACAGTTCAATGCTTTGATTTATTCTCTACACTTTCTTATGTCATTTTTTATGTAGTAGTACGGAAACTTCATATGACATGCATTAGCATAGCCTTTCCTGTATTGCCAACTAAAGTCGATTGGTTGAACCCCGGTATATTTTCCAACATGATAAGCTCGTCTCCTTGCCTTGGCTAACGCACAAAGATAGTGTACTTGGAAGGCTAAATTTTTCTAATTTACTTTTAATTTTATGATATTTATTTGTATTATTAGTAAAGTATTAACGAAAGAGTTGTAGAATGGACGAGAGGTTAAAGTCGCGTCCATCCAATAATACTCTACAGCTGTAAGTCTCCCTCCAGTTGCTTCTATTTGCTTCCGCTATTCTATGCTTTATTGTATAGTTTATTTTAACTGGCATGACATAAAAAAAGTATTAATTAAACATCTTACTTTAATAAGACAGTCTTCTGTTTCTTATATATAAATTGTAAATTAAATGTATATATCAAGGAAACATAAAACATACGTAATAATATATAATACCACAATAATACATTTTCATGAAATTGAAGGGGCAATGGAGGAAATTAAAATGATATACTTATGATCAGAAATATTTTAATTATTCAAACATTTAGTGTTATGTAGTCAACAATTAACAATGTATAGTCAACAAATGATAACAATTAATTAGTCATTTGACTAATTAAGTCAACCACTACTTGATCTACATAAACAGCTTGGAAATGAACGGCAACTACAATAAAAACCGCTGCAACAGGATGGTCCTGACCAGCTTGCGCACTGTAAATAACAAAAACAATCATTTAAAAGTACAAATAACACAATATATTAAATACAAAGGATTGGTGCTATTGATATAATTTTTTTCAAAGGGTAAACTATTTTGCGTTTCATTCGACTATTGCAGGAAACAATAACTGGGTTATTTGCCGGGTAACGTTTCCTAGCTTTAGTGAAATTTGAAAGATGGCGGAAGTGAACAAACATTAGTTGGATATCTTCCATATGGCTGGTTATTTAGTATTTTGTGAATGCAATATTTAAAAAAAATTAATCTAAAATAAGTTGCATCCATACTAATACTATAAAGAGGTAAAATTTGAGGGCCTAGACTGATGAATAATCACATGTATTTACAATTATTACCATAGCAGCCAATCGAATAAAATAACAGATAAAACAACTGATTTCAAACTTTGAAGCAATTATTTAAATTTCTAACTTTTAGGTTAGGTTTTTGTTAAAGTGTAGCCTTAGCCTTGCTGGTTCTTTTAACCTTTATTATAACTGCTGTTATAAAATATACGAAATAATCTGATTTGATCATTAAACATCTTAGCTTTTTAGCCCAGTCGGTATAGGTTAAAACAACCAGTAATTTGCAATACGGCTGATTTTTTTTATATAAGTACCTTAAAGTATGTAGATTAACATAAAAAAAAGTTTACCAGTCTATCGATTTCCCAAAGTCGAAAAAAAAATCGATTATCATTTTTTTTCGATTATCCTTACTATTTTGAGCTGGAATGAAGATAGAGAAAAATAAAAAATACCACCGTGTAGGGGAGGTATTTTTCAACAAAAAAGGACATGTATATTTCGTCCGAACAATGGTTTGTCTGGAAAAAAATTCGATAATGCAGGTATGTATTTTGCAGCAGGGGAAATCACTAAAAGGGGACTTCTTATTCATATAAGAAGCGTTAGCTCATTCCAAATTGGCCAAATTTTAATATATCGAATTGAAACTTCGTATAGGAGTTAAACTATATATTTTAAACATTTATGCTGAGTCTCAGCTTGTTAGCTTGAAAATTACCCGATCTAGAGCCACTTGACTTATCAATGGGTTTCTCGATTTTAGGAGTAATGGACCCACCAATTCATTTTAAACAGCTCCAGTTTAGTAAATTTTCAAAATATCAACCTGAAAGTTTTTTTACAAGTTTAATATATAGATTCAAACAAGATCAAGGAGTAAAAACCTTTTTTATTATTTACTTTCCAAAGCACAAGTAACTTAAAAAGTATAATTTTAGACCTTTTTAGATTGTTCATCCAAACGCTTTTGTTAATCGGCTGCAGATTAGTAAATTTTTTACATATAGTTTTAAAATAAGTATAGCAAAAAACAATTGAGTTTTAACTTTTGTTCAAATTTTTAAATCGATATGTTCAAAAATGTCGAAAATGGAGTCGTTTAATCCAAAGGTGTTATAGTTAAAACGAGATAGGTAAAACATAAGACTATTTTCAAGAGCCTCGTTTTTAAAAATAACATGAAAAAAATCGTTCATACTTACTAAGAATATTTATACTGGTGTACTCAACTTGTAAAACAAATTTTATGTTGATATTTCAAAAATTGACGAAACTGGAATAGATTGAAATTAGTTCGTGGATCCGGTACTCCTAAAATCAATAATCGAAATCGACTCCTAGATCGGGTCATTTTCAAGATAACAAGCTGAGACTCAGCATAAATGTTTAAAATATATATTTTAACTCCTATGTCAAGTTTCAATTCGATATATTAAAATTTGGCCAATTTAGAATGAGCTAACGCTTCATATATGAATAAGATGTCCCCTTTTAGTGATTTCCCCTGCAGCAAAATACATACCTGCAATATCGAATTTTTTCCCAGACAAACCATTGCTCGGACGAAATAAATACATATGACCTTTTTTGTTGAAAAATACCTCCCCTACACGGTGGTATTTTTTTATTTTTCTCTATCTTCATCCCAGCTTAAAATGTTAAGGATAATCGAAAAAAAAATGATAATCGATTTTTTTTTCGACTTTGGGAAATCGATAGACTGGTAAACTTTTTTGTTTGTTAATCTACATACTTAAATGTACTTATAAAAAAAAATCAGCCGTATTGTAAATTACTGGAACTTTTGGTCTAAAATTACCCCTACCGACTGGCCTATTGGGATTAGTATTAATAATATTATAAGAGGTTAAATTTGTATGTTTGTATGTAGGGGGTAAGCTCTGAAACTACTGAAAAGATTGAAAAAATTTTTTACTAATAAAAAGCTACACCATCTATGAGTAACACAGGTTAGAATTAATTTTGATTTAAGGGTTAAAACAACCTCTAAAACAATAAATAATACTAATTGTTATTATTTCCTTAAAGCTAGAGAGCTGAAATTTGTACATTTATTTCTTACAATATACATAGAAAAAGTAAACTAGATTTGCATTTTTTCGGGTGCTGATAAGGGGTGAAAGTGTGATAAAAACCCCTAAAACACTAAAAATTAATTTTTATATTTTCCTTAAAGTTAGTGAGCTGAAAAATTGTACATTTATTTCTTACAACATAAATAAAAAAATACCATAGATTTAAATTTTGTCGCGTGCTGCTAAGGGGTGAAAATGTAGTAAAAATGTTGATTGTTATACTTTCCTTAAAACTAGAGAATAAACCCTTAATAAATTAAGGAATTTAAAAATAAACTTTATATTGTAAAAAACTAAACTGACAGTAGTACAACTTGTTCATAGATTATCAACATTTTTTTAGTTCAAAATGCACACACAGATTTATTTTACAAATATTTATTTATTGGCATTATGTTTACTTACTTTTTGATTTAATTTGAGACACTTCTGGCTATTGGCCATACATATATAAATAGTAGCTAACAACACCAAAAGCAACAAGTATTTCATGGTTAAAGCGACAATCGAGACTTGCTGTGAACTTGAAGTGTAACTATGAAAAGAATCAATCTAAGTCTGAATATATAGTTGTTTGATGACGTATTTGGCCTTGCTTTTATGATAACAGTTTTGCCGTAGGTTATTACAATATTTACCTTTAATTAAGCACAAGGTGAAATGGGACGTACTATATACACAATCTGTTTTTTTATTGTAACTAAATAAAGAAAAATACCTTTCTAAAAAAAGGATTTTAAATTCTATTAAAAAAAGTATTTAAACAAGTTTTTTATTACAAACCTTCTGATGGAAATAACAGATCTAAAAGTTTTAGTAAACAAATTAATTTTGCTCGAAACACATTGTTAAGCAACATAATACAGTATAAATTCCATGGAAACAAAATACTAAAAAAAACCGTTACCTTTCTTGCTTTCAGCAAAGCAAACTTATGAATTATTTCATTAAAATCAAGTTTTGAAGCGACTTATATTCTATGGACACGTAGCTAAGTTTGTCATTGCTGTTTTCACTCATACTTGACCGAGCGAAGCGAGGTCTCCATTTTAGCTCGACCGTTCGGCATTTTATCTGTCTGTCTCACGATTACGGCCAAACGCCTTGACCGATTTTGATGATTCTTTGTATGAATGTTCCTTATTCCTAGACCGAGCGATGTATATATACGTTGTTTTCCATTTTTCATTTTTAACCCCTTAAATAAGATAAAAATGGCTGCCAAACCGTTTCTCTCAGTGTTAGATTTTTCCAAAGCCAGTTTGTGGCTTAAACGTAAGTCAAATTTAAAAACTATAAAGATTTTACGTGTAGCAAATTTTATTTAAAATATAAACTGTATTTTTGATTTTTTCCCTTATCTCTAACGGTAAGCTAACAAATGGCCGTAAACTTCAAATTTGTAAAAAAAACGTCAGAGTTTCTGTATTTTAACCATTTTTCATACGTTTATTCTAAACCAATTCAAAATTCTTCAGCTTTTTTGTAGATAAAGGTGTCATATACGCCAGAAAAAAAATGAAGTCAAATTAACAAGGTTTGCTCAAGAAACAAGCATGTTCAGTAACGAAAGGAAAAAGTTCAACTTTAGGCCTACATAAAAAGTAGTAAACATTTATTGTAATTTTTTCATAAATGTAAAAATCTCCCAATTTAGTTCTATTTAAAAATATTGACCAATTTCAAATTTCTTATTTTGAAAACACCAGTTTTTATGTTCCTACTACAAGACTGCTAACAAAACTATATATAACCTACAAACAAATGAGAACGCTACATGATGCCTGCACTAGAAACTGGTTTAATTATTTCCCAACAAGTAGCGCCTACGTGCGCTATTACACTACGTTGAGTCACGTTGCAAGATTTTACGTCAGCTTAACAGCAAAATACGATTTTAAGTCGCAGTCCACTTTACATTAGCATTCTGAGTTTCAACTTAGGCAATTGCTCATGTATATAGTGTTGGACGTTTTTCTATAAAAATGACAATAATACAATAAGTACAAACACTTCGTTTACAAAACTGCCAATCAATATGAACATTTTAGAATCAATGTGTTAAAAGTAGTTTAACAATAAATAAACGGCACCAGGAACTGGTACATACTTTCTCAAAAACATATTGAAATTATTAAACAGATTCACTGTGACTTCATAATTTGTAAATAGATGTTCAATGAGTACTGTGGTGAATTTAAACAATAAGAAACACTAAAGCCCCAACCACAAGTTCGGTGAATAAAACTACACAAATAAACTGAAACACATTTATTGATATAACTATTCTAGTTCCCTGATGTACATTTCAGTAACCAAGTTACCATCATCGGAGGGTTCTAAATCTAA
>JAGFPH010004713.1:87080-113181 GCA_018207615.1 Philaenus spumarius
TTAGATTTAGAACCCTCCGATGATGGTAACTTGGTTACTGAAATGTAAATCAGGGAACTAGAATAGTTATATCAATAAATGTGTTTCAGTTTATTTGTGTAGTTTCATTCACCGAACTTGTGGTTGGGGCTTTAGAGTTTCTTATTGTTCATAATTGTAGGAGGGGTAGGAGAGGTGATTTATTAAAGTAGGAGATTAACTAATAACTATTATTATCATTATCTAGAGAGAAAACTATTCTATCGATTTCACACAAAATTGCACCAAACACGTCAATTAGATGCACGAAAAAAGGTTTTGAACATTTTTGAAAAACAACCCCCTTTATGGCCAAAAAACAATCAAAAATCAGTTATTATTATTATTATTAGGTAAACGAGAATATTTAGAAAGACGCTTTTTTTTTGCATATGGTAGGGTACATTAAAGGCTACAAATAAGAAAGATTTTATCAAAATCGTTAGAGCCGTTTTTTTATAACTGATATTTTAAGGTTTATTTTACCAAAAAGGGGGTTGTTTTTCAAAATGTTTCAAACCCGTTTTTCGTGCATCTATACAGGCCTACTTGACATGTCTGGTGCAAATTTGTATGAAATCGATCAAATAGTTTTCGCTCTAGCTTTGTATGCATACAGACAGACATTTTGTAAAAACCACTTTTTTGGACTCAGGAGTAACAAAACGGATATTTCCATAAAAATGTCAACACCGATTTTTTTTACGATCACTATACTTTCTCTATACTATAGTATAGTGAGAAAGTAAAAGCACAAGACGTGGTTCTACTATGCTCGTCACACCAAGAAAGTGAACCGTAATTAATTTAATATGTCCGCTAGCCGATTGTGGAAGTAAAATAATTTATAAAAATAAAATAATAGAATATTCGTGTAGCCGGCTCTTAAAATACATTATTCGTATGATAATAAATAGTAAAAATAGATAAATAGAGAGGTATAATAATATATAGTAATACATTATTCCTATATAATAGATATTTGCAGAGAAAGGCTTCTAACTGTAAGGTTGCATAACGAGGCAAAACTTGAGTTAATCTCCCGAGTTCTTTAACTTCGCTTTTTAAAACGTGTTACATACACTACTTTACCTAATCCTTTAATCAAAATCTTTCTGTGAATATTTGCAGAGAACCTACTGAAGGAGTAAGTAAACATTTTTAAGATTTTTGAAGTGCACAGGCGCACCTCGTCTAAAAATTGCGGGAGGTCAATATAATTTTACCGTCACGCTTTTTCCGTCATGCGTCACCCTCTACTATATACAGTACTCATATCTATACAGCCTGCAAAGTATACAGTTTACTAAGTAATTCCTCTGAAATGGACCTTGTGCTTCCTCATTATTTAAGTTGTGTTAAAATAGTTTACTTGATAATACCTCTGAAATGGACATTGTGCTTCCTCATTTCGTAAGTTGTGTTAAAATAGCTTACTTGGTAATACCTCCGAAATGGTCATTGTGCTTCCTTCGTTCATAAATTGTGTTTTTATTCTATATTTTCTATACTTTTGAAGTGTAAATCAGAATATCGCCATAGAAGTTTACACTTCTCCAGTGTGGTCCTAAGCACATTGGATTTTTTTAAGAATTAAACAATTTTACATTAAACTCGAAAAGTTTTCCAATTTAAATAATTAAACTATTTTAACTTAATTAAACTATTTTAATTCAAACAAAATAAATTGGCCTACACGAACGTAAACTAAGTAGCTTTTACAGCATATTTATAAAGAATGGAAAATGTAAACTCATGCACATGTCAATGGGAACCGGAGTATTGCCTACGGGTGTCAGGTAGATGGGGGGGGATGCCGTCGGCAACCTCTTGGTGCGGAGATTTGCCTATGGTGGGGGCGGGAGAAAGAGAGTGTGAGGGAGGGAGAGAGACACCGTTTCTTGTAGTGATTATTAAAGAGCATCCACCTTTCTCGTAATTATAATACGACGAAATATTATAATTATACAAATATTATAATCATACTGTTATCGGCAAAATACTGTGACTAAACAGTTTAGGTAAGTCCTCTAGTTTTTTTTTATTCTAATTATATAAAGTGATAATACGGTACCTGTAAAGTAATAATTTTTGTACCTGGCACAATTCTTTCTTTTATAATCGCTAGAAGAGTCTCTTTGTCTCTCTTCTCTACAGGAATCTCTCTCTCCCCCCTCCCCCTCTCGCGCCCACCCCCAACCGTAGGCAAAACTCCGCAGTATGGTGGATTCGCGGATGGGTACCCTTTCTACCTGATACCCGTAGGCAAAACTCCAATACTCAATGTCAACCACCTGGCATTTTGATAAAACAAATTCCTGTTCTAGACATTGAAACAATAATCAGCTGTTCGAAGCTTTATGTAATCCAGTTATTAAAATTAAACCAAAAGTCCAAATTATCGATAGTTAACTAAATGTTTGAAACTTGGTTTAGATATATTCTCTACGCAGACAGAGAAGCGAAACAAGTAAATTTATCTGAAACAAGTCAATTTGTGATATTACCAACGAACTTAAAGGTTTGTTAAAAATAGACGATTACCGTAAAATCGTGCAGAGTTTCGAGTCGAGATTTAGCAGAGTGTTTGGAAAGAAAAGGTTTGATCAAGTCTCAAAATTTAAAAAACTAAAAAAGGATTTATAATACTGTCGATTTAGACCAGTCAATGCGTTCCTCGTCCAAAAATGTAGATAGCAAATTTGTTGTTAGTTTGTCAGCTCGTTTATTAGGTGAAAATGAAAGATTGGTACAAGAAAAGGGATTAAATTTTAGTACTGCCCCAAAAGGAATCTCTAATCTAGAAATGATTTCTTCTGTTGAACAAGGCGTTCCATTTATACCTGATTAGGTTACCCGCACGGCGTTGCCCGTGGTGGTTGGTATTTTCAGTATTTTTAACGTAATTGTATTCTTTTTAAGTGTTCAGTCAGTGAGTGGTATTTGGCTTTTATATATATAGATCTTAACCCATAAAAGACTGGAATTATTAATTGATCAATTTTAATTTTTTTTTCATCTTAATAATTTTTAATAATCTCCTTGATTATTGGAAAATTATAGATTTTTTTCTAGTATTGTGCTTATATAGAAAATTTGTGTGTGACCATATGGTCACAGTAGGCTTTTAAGTGTCTATTCAGGAAAAATAAGAACTATTCACATTAGATTAAAATTTGTCTTTATAATTTACTTTAAGAACATTACATATGAACATTGTATGGATCAGATCATTGTAAGGTATGCAGAGTCCAAACTAACATAATATGGAATGTCGTACCGTACATATTAGCCTACTACAGTTTGTGATAGTTCTCAAAACACTTTACGCACAGACCGACATCACATTTTTTGCAAGCTGTTCTTCCTACAGAACTGCACAATCTACCTGCGCACCGTCTGCGCTTTTCTGTTGGTGCTACATAGTGATGTAGACCATCATAGCGTAAACTATTTTTATTTTTGGAGACAAAAACCTTTCTTGCCACACTTGGGCCGGGAAGAGCTGGAAGAGTCTTGTATCTTGTCAAGTAGGATTGAACAACTTCTCTTCTAAATGCCAGCTTTGTCATTTTGTTCCCTGACAATCTGTGTAGTCGCCAAGCGTTAGTGGTAGCAAGATCTATAAGCCATGTAAACAAAGGCCACCACCACTTCTTTCCTCTGATTCCAATTCTGTGGGTGCTTATATCCTCATCCATAAGATCCGTTCCTCCCATGTGGTGATTATACTGTTTAATCACAAAAGGCTGTTGAATTTGGAGGTATTTTTTTCAGCTTGAGAGAAACGCTTCACACTAGTAATAGGTTCAATACCATATGATGTTGATGCAACTGTTACGACACTATTGTCTTTCCAGCGAACAACAAATATGCCATCTTCTCTTTCGATTTTACACTCAAAACTTCCTCTATGTTCATTTTGCATATCTTTTTTTGTTGCAAGGGGGCAGTCTTTTGGCAATCTGTTGACACGGACAGTTCCTGTAGAACCATAACCTCTATCTTTCAGATGTTTCATCAATGCTGGACTAGTAAACAAATTGTCAAAAAATAACTGATAGGGTAACTCACTTTCAGGTATTTCATCCAGCATTGATACAAGAGGAGCAGCTGATTTCCCAAAGAGCTTTGCATATGTTTCATTCTTTGTTGTATTTTTCCCTTGAAAAATTTCAAAATTTATCAAGTACCCAGTATCAGTGTTTAGGCTCCAAATCTTATAATCAAAACGGATTGGTTTTCCTTTCAAAAATTGTTTACATCCATGCTTGCCATAATATTTCACCATGGACTCATCAAAACACAAAAACTCAGACGGCACAAAATGTTCAAGACATTTTGATTTTACTAAGTCCATAAGTGGCCTTATTTTCCACATTTTGTCATTTGGAATCGGCTCAGAGTTGTCTGAACAATGCAAAAAACGCATAATTTGGATAAATCTATCACGCCTCATTGCTTGACAGACCATTTCATTTTTCATGTCTAGTCCAGAATCCCAGTAACACTTTTTACCAGGCAGTTCATTGTACCCTGAAAGTAATAAAATAGCTAAAAAGCATTTCATTTCTTCCTCCGTCACTTTTGGGTCTTGGCAGTTTTTGAACAAAGCGTACTTGTTCGTATTTTTGACTAACAACTCAATGACACTTTCGTTGATAAATAGCTCAAAAAGTTCAACTGGACCTAAAGAATTTAACTTATTGTAATTGTACTTTTGAAACACAAGACACCTTTGAGCCTCCATATCGCCATCAATCCAGGTTCGGTGTTTTTTATCTTGTAGTTCCGCACAACTAGATTGGACAATATCAAGTCTTCTTACCTTGATTTCAGCAGGAGCTGATAGCTGTGCACTGTTTAAATTATTTATTGTACCACCTTCGTCCTCTGGTCCAGAGTCTTCATCAGTAAGGACATCGTTTTCTGGAGGGGCAATAAAGATGCAAACGTCATCTGTGGCATCAAGATTCCTATCATCAATAAAATTTTCAATTACATCGGCAGCTTCGGAGACAGTAAAGTCTTCCTGTAGTTGCAGTTGTCGTCTAAAACAACAAATAAAGGATAGTATAGGCCTATTTATATTTACTCAAAAATTCTTGAAAGGCAATAATTACTAGTCAAAAACATGTAATATTAATGTTTTTGTTCATACGAAGTCCTACTGTGACCATATGGTCACGGTTAAGTTTGAGGTAGCCTAGGACATAACCTAAAAATGGTATAGCTCTTTTTTTGAAACATAACCTATTATAAGTTTATAAAGTAGCATTAGGCATATTTCAGAAATAATTATGTCATATTTGAAAAGAATTATAATACTTACAACCAATTGTCGTCAAGAAAATCTGCCATCTTGTAACATCAGTAACTTTGAAATGTTATTGTAATTTACAACTGAAACCAAACAACAAACAACTGCACACAAGATAAAGAGCAACACTTTTTCAGTCAGCTGGCTAAGAAAAAAACTCAACCAGCTTCATTAATCAGGCGTACCAACCCGAAACATAAAATACGGCAACTGTGACCGTATGGTCACAGTAGTCTCTCAAGGGTTAAATAATAAAAGCACTATTGTCATAATAATAAAAGATCTGAAATTATGATTTTAGTAACTTTGATCCCCCCAAACCCCTCCTAAAATTTCGAAATTTTTCATACCCTTTCTTAGTGAGCACCTATGGCCCTAGAGGAAGTTACATACCAAATTTTATGCCAATCCGTTAGATAGTTTTGAAGAAATCGTGATTTAATAACTTTGATCCCCCCCCCCAAACCCCCCTAAAATTTCGAATTTTTTCAAACCCCTTCTTAGTGTGACGTGGTAGGTCTATAGTTATAAGTAATAAATAATATTACATACAGTACATCAACTTCTAGTTGGAATTCAGAGTTTATTGGCTTCATTGGAATGTGCCGAATTGCTGAATTAACGTGAGGACGGTGAACCCAAGTCACATTGAGTAGACAGGCAGTTTGTGTTGAAATGTCGGACCGGTTACACGTGTGAGAACAGTTAAATATTACTTGTTGTTTGGAATAAACATGTAATTGGAAAATTGTGTTTCATTCCACGGAACAAAACCGCCGCCTCCTTACATTAGTGAGCACCTATGGCCCTAGAGGAAGCTACATACCAAATTTCATTTCAATCCATTCTGTAGTTTTTGAGAAATCGTGATGAGTGAGTCAGTGAGTGAGTGAGTGGTATTTCGCTTTTATATATACAGTATATAGATGAATGTGTAGATGTTTGTAGATATAACATTCATATAACTTTGAACAGGACGTATAGGTTTTCGTTGAATATTACTAAAGCTCAGTCAACAGCCTTGAACGGGTTATGTGAGGACGAGTGTATAATTAATTGTCCTGCTGATAAGGGAAGGGCAAAGGTCATCATGAGTAAGGCTGAGTACAATGATAAGATGACGTCATTACTTGTTTCGGACAACTATACTAGATTAATAAGGGATCCAACCGTCAATATACAAAATGAAGTAAAGACATGTTAAAAATATTTAAAAACATTGGTATCTGACAGAGTATTCTTTTCCTTGTCTCCTCAGTACTCAAAACAGCCTCATATCTATGGTTTGCCTAAATTACAAAAAACAAAAACCTCCATCCTATTAACAGCTCTATTGATTCTCCAGCCTATAATCTTTCAAAGTTTCTAAAACCCATCATATTACCCTTGTTTGGCAATTCCGATTCTTTTGTTAGATACAACGAACATTTTGTGAATATGTTGAACGATGTTAATGTTGATAGCAATGATCTTATTGTCAGTTTTGACGTCGTCAATTTCTTTACCAACGTTCCTATTATTGACACACGGAATGTTATTGAGAACCAATTAAAAGTTGGCCCGAGTTTAAAAAACAGAACAAACATTCCTGTTGATTTATTGGTGAAATTATTGACAGTACGCGCTAACAATAAGTTTTATAAGCAAGCAATTGGCTTTCCAATGGGAGGTGTGCTTAGCCCTTTGTTTTGCAATATATTTATGGACTACTTTGATCAGACGCTATTGGTTGAAACATCTTTCGAACCCAAGTTGTGGTTAAGATATGTGGACGATATGTTTTCTATCTGGAGTTATGGTCTCAAACAGCTGGATGAATGTTTAATATTTCTGAATGGTTTATCGGATAATATTCGGATTACTGTGGAAATTGAGAAAAAACAATTCTTTGCCTTTTTTGGATGTCTTAGTTACCAAAAATAATTTCAACTTGGATACTACTGTTTACAGAAAACCAACTAACACTGGACAGTATTTAAATTATTTGTCTAGCCATCCTGAGCATGTAAAGATCGGCCAAGCTTGTGGTTTGTTTAAGAGAGCGTATAATGTGTGTAAAAATGAAGATATTTTGGAAAAAGAAATAACAAAAATAAAAAATGATTTATTAAATAAGTCCTATCCTAATTTTATTATTGAGAAAGCTTTTAAAAAAGTGAACAACAATAGGCCTAAAAAATTTATAGAAAAACCAAAAGTCACCGTTCAGATTCCATACATAAAAGGCGTCTCGGAAAATATCAGTCGAATTAATATGAAATTCTCGATTAGGACAGTGTTTAAAAATTCTAAAGCGATTAGGAGTTGTGCGAGTAAATTGAGACCAAAAAATAATGACTTGGACAGTAAAGATATTGTTTATAATTTACCGTGCCAGTGTGGCGTGTCGCATGTGGGACAAACATCGCGTCTAAACGTAAAATTCCATAAAAGTGCCCGATTCAAATCCACGTGTGGGATTTGACCGCAGGGACAGCTTCTGATCCAGTTGGAGGCTGAGGTGCAAATAATTCTACTGATATATTATTTCGTACACTGAGGCAGCTATTCAGCGGCAATAGTGAGTAGACCAATTTCCCAAATAGTTGGACGAAATCCTAAAACATATAAACTTAGTGTTTTAAATTCACTCAACTCACAAATTATTTTTATTTTTAATAATTATGTAACATGCTTCATGATAACCTGATTCAGTATTTATAAACAATGATACTAAACAAATACATTAACGTTTGTTATTCGCCTAATTGCATAGCTTGCAGATTGTGCAATTGTATTTTTTTATTTGCACAAGACTTTTAGATTTGGTAAACAATAGGGAATCACTCCTAGATGGGTCTGACTTTAGATTCAAGGTTGACAGGTGCAATGATAAGGATTTATTTATGAAATTAAACTCTGCGTACATTTTATTTTATAAAAACCTTTTACCAACAAAATGTATAATAAACGGTACCAGATAACAGCCACATACTTTCTCCCAGTTGAAACTACATACCTTCCCAAGAGTAGCATAGGAGGTGGTTATTTAGAATTGCAAAACTAGGAAAATTTTACCATGGAAAATATTAGATGCATGTAACACACATCCATATTATATTATTATGATTATTATTTAAACTATTCCATCGATTTCGAACAAATTTGCACCAAACATGTCAATTAGGCCTGTATAGATGCATGAAAAAAGGTTTTGAAACATTTTGAAAAACAACCCTCTTTTTGGCCAAAAAAACCCCAAAAATCAGTTATTATTATCATTATTATTATTATTATTACCTAAACGAGAATTTTTAGAAAGTTGCGGTTTTTTGCATATGATAGGGTGCATTAAGTGCTACAAATAAGCTAAATTTTATCAAAATCGTTAAAGCTGTTTTTGAGAAATTTAGATTTTTCTCGTTTTTTGGGGGGTAAAACCTCTTAAAAATCAAAAATTAGAAAAAATGGAAAAAAAGCCTGGAGATATTCCAGAACTACACCTACATAATAAATTTAATCAAAATCGGACCATTGGTATGGTCTCCAGCTCTGTACACATCCTAATAGACACACGGACACACGGACAGACATCACCAAAAAAACACTTTTTTTGGTTCAGGGAGCACCAAAACAAATAATTAAACTAAAAATCTTTTTGGGTTCAGGGAGCACCAACACGGATAATTCCACTAAACCATTTTTTGGAGTTCAGGGAGCACCAAAACAGATAATTTCACTGAAAATTCAAATTCGAAAATTTGAACTAAAACAATACTTTCTCCATATACTACGTATAGGGTGGAGAAAGTAAAATTAATTGTTTTTTCTTTTAAATTGTCTGACTTGCAATATGATGATATACTCTTTTTCAACCTTACGGAATTTGCAATAAATAAATCCCTTAGCAGGTAATTTTCAAGGAATTATTTCATCGTGAATAATGTAAAACCTGCTTTTAGTACATACAAAATATGTAATACAGGTAACAAAGCACCTGTTGGACATATACACAAAATTCATTTTAAATAAAACATAAATTGTTTTGGAAAGGCGGTGGGTTTTCGATGAAATTAAACAATTTTAAGAGTATTTTCGTAGTAAATATTAATTTTGTGAAAAAGAGTTTTCCCCTGTTTCAAAATGATAAACCGTCATATTTCTTGAAGGTTACCATAGCGACCAATTAAATAAAATAACAGATAAAACAGCTGATTTCAAACGTTGATGCAATAATTTCTAGGTTAGGTTTTTATTAAAGTGTAAACCTGAGCCTTGCAGCTTCTTTTAACCTTTATTATAACTGCTGTTATAAAATATACGAAGTAATTTGATTTGAACATTTAACATTATTTACCATCTTAGCTTTGGGGTTATTATTAAACCTACACCTTTATTATAAAGAAAATACTGTACAACATGATTATTTAATATTAACAATGTCTAGAAACCATTGAAATAGAAACAATTAATCGATTTTTGGTCATAACAAACCAATCAGCAAACGCTTTAGAATAAATTTGCATAACCTAAACCTAAGGTTTCATAAACCTAACGTTATCATTCTGAAAAACCATTTATCCTCAGTAGAGTTAAACTATAATTTATTAAATGCCAAAGCCCATAGTAACAAATAAATATATAAACATGCTAGTAACTAGATGTAAAATAAGGGAATATCTTGCATTCGTATTAAAATATACGAAATAATTTTGATTTGAACATTTAACATTGTTTACCATCTTATCTTTTGGGTTATTATTAATCCTACACCTTTATTATAAAGAAAAAATAACATGATTATGTATATAGAAGGTTTCAACGGGGTTGGCATGCGGAGCACGCAGGGGTTTCCTCTAACAGATAAATATATAAACATGCCCTATTGTTTTAGATAACTAAATGTAACATAAGGGTATCGCTGGCCATAACAAACTTCTAAACTTAATCAACTCCTATAAAAGCCAGTTGAGTAACATACGTACGTGAGTAACATATAATATAACAGCTGATTTAATCCATCATCTGTAACACTTAATAAACCCAATGTAGTTTAAAGTTTGGGGTTATGTTTACAATTTCAATGTCATTATAACTTCTTGTGAAACTGATGTTTTTAAATATGAGTTATAGGACTAATGCTATAATATACGTTATAATATTTTCTTTGAGGTTATAAACTATAAATAAATACAAACTTTTATCATCAATATTATTTGTTTATACAAATTTAAAGAAAAAATTATCCATTCGTTTAACTTCGGAAACCTTCGTACATCTTAAACATAAACATATTCGATTATTAATGTCTTCACTATATTATTAACTTCTAAATCATTTAAACGGTGGTTTGCTGAATTCAGTACCTAAATACAATTTGATCTATCAATGTGAAACAAAAAGCAATTAAAAAATAGCAATTTTATCTTTCTTTATAATAACGTGTGTAAATAAAAATTTTTAACAAATATTCCTACAGTTTTATAATCCTTATTATTGTACACATTTACCGAGTTAAAAATCCCCTTCACCATAGTTAGATAGGCCTAGATAAGTAGACCTTAATGTTGTTTTTAAATTGTTTGTTTTATAAATAATGTATTTCTGATGTGTATCTAATTAATGTGTCTTTGATTTTTCACGGGGCTTACTAGTAAATACATAAATGTAAGAATGCAAGCAATATATTTTAGTTTTAAACAAAGCCATACAAAGAATCAAGATGTACCAAGCAAGCATCGTTTTAAATTAAATTCCCTAAGCTTTTGTTGAAGTAAACACTGTTTGACAGTAAAAAAGCTCTCTGACATAAATTAAAAGCAAACAATGGAAAATAAAATATTAATAAAACCTGATCAGAGTGGATTGAAATCAGCCCAATAGATTGTATAAACTGATTGAGTGAAACTATGATTAGATTAGACTTTTTTAAGGCGACCTGTTTATATATTAAAATGATTCATTCCGAGTTTTAATAATGAAATTAGTGATATGTTTAAATATTGTAACAGATATTTGTTTTATGGAAACCATTTTGAATAAAAAGTAAAAAATTGTAAATACATAAACTACAACTGCATGATTAGTCTCCAAATAAATCGTTCATATTACGAAATATTTTGGTGCAAATGGGTCATTAGTTTCAAAGTGGAAATTTTACATTTGTGTATATACTGCAATGTTTCAACACACTAGGGAAATAGTACAGGACATTAAACACTGTAACTGGACATTTCATTCGAGAGTAATTCCATTACTCCGGGTCACCCTATTGATGAAATTCAGAAAGTGCAAGATCGATTCCTACGAACGGTCGGTACAAAGCAAGGTCTAAACAGAGAAGTCCCTGTCATACAGATCGCGGATAATCTCAGCCTCCAAACCCTGTCAACCAGAAGATCCCTCCAGGACGCTGTCTTCCTAAATAAATCGCTCAACGTCGTCATAGGATCTAGTGCAACTGTTTTGTGTTTGTGATAATCGGTGTTGCAGTTGTAGTGAAACCCTGACATTAATTTTTTATACCATGGAAGCACCTTCATGTGACATCTTTTAGAACTGTATTTTTGAACGGCAGCCATTTTGACCTGGGGATTTTGTTGACTGTACTTTTTGGAAGCCTCACGATGCATGGCAGGATTTTTTTAATTGAATCTTTTAACATCCTCACGATTTACGGAGGGATTTTATGCATTGTATCTTTTTACAGACTCCCTATGAGCTGTAGCACGATTAGTATTAGAAAAAAGTTTTCGCCGTTTTTTCCCCACGTTTCTGGGTGGTTTGAACAATGGAACAATGATCTGACTCAACAGTATCATCAGATGACAAACACGGTTCTGTCGACGGAGACAGAGTTTTTGAGATCGTTGTCCGAAAGCTGCCCAATTTCTCCGAAAATTATCCTCCGCAATATAAGAGGGAACAGGAGTATCAGGAATAGAAGGGTTTAGAGGAATGAGAACATCAAAATGATAAGCCCAACTGATGCACAAGTGCCTTGTGGTCAATGAGTAGGAAAATGAAAGTGAGGGAGGGCGGGAGGGGCAAGGTACAGTTATTTGTGCCAGGTTTCTTGTTTCAAGGATATATACATTTTAAGAAATAGTGATCAGTCTGTAGGCAACAGAATAAAAAATCCAATTTACCAATATTTTAAACCCTTCAAAAAAATGTCGTAAGACTTATAACCATACAATATTTTGTTTAATTGAAATATCTATCTCATAAATAGAATATATTGTTTGAGATTTCACCATGTTTAGATAAATCGTTCATTAGATATGATCATAAATATATATATCGGGGCAGCAAAATCCGGATTTGCATGGATCGATAGAGAAATCAAAGTTAAATGTATATTAATCAAAAAAATATATATCAATAAATATATTATATTATGTATTTTTATAGGGGTTTATAGTAACTTTGATCCCTCAAACCTCCTAAAATTTCGAATTTTTTTAAACCCTTTCTTAGCGAGCACTTACGGCCCTAGTTTCTGTTCCAAAGTAAAATGTGTTCACGTTTATCAATATTAACTTTCAAACCAAGATATTGTTTGACCTGATCCAAATCTTTTAGTTTAAATTGTCATTTCAGTTCAAAAATTATCTATATATTATTTCATTAGACAAAATCAGAAATGATCAAACTATATAATTGTCATAAGCATAATTGTCATAAAACTTTTTTTAGTTTCATTGTATGAAGTGCTCTATTCCAGATTTTACGTAGCCTATTTTCGAAAGTAATTTACTCTTTCATACCATGCTTAAGGTCATTGCTTAAATAGCAAGGTAAACTATGACAGTTTGTTTCTTATTTTACAAACACATAAGTCGGATGTACATTCCAGTATTGCAATGTACCACAGTTTGATTACTGATCAGCTGTTTGTGGTCGGTCCGGCTCGTTCAGTTTTAAGACTTCAGGCTTAACCGTAAAAATGACCCGTGTAAATAGGGTGAATCTTCACTCGCAGCGCAGTTACTTTATATGTAGCCAAGAGGCCACGTGACTGTTATAGAGGGATGAATATTTCAACGCTATCTTCTTGCAAACGTTTTACGTCTAGTCCTTGTATTGTCCGCAGAGACGGCCAGCACTTTGTAGGTAACTTTGGTGTTTACATAGTCGAACAAACTGTTGTGTTCCGAATTGGTCCCTTTTGAATATCATAGTAATTCTGTTTGATTGTTGATTGTTGCGTTTAAAGTGCTACAGTTTAAAACCTTAACAAAACCTTGGGTATCAAAAAGCAATATAGGGTGGATGAAAAGTCCGAGAACGGTTTAATATGTCGTAAGTGCGGAAAATTTTAAGGTAGATGTGAATGAGGAACCTACTTTGTAAAAATACAATTTTATTAAGATGTCAAACATTTCGTACGCCTTATTGGATCCCTCATTTTGAATGTAACTTTTTTTTAATATTTAAATATGAAAGTGGTAATGTGATACATCGTTTAAATGTAGAATTGATTTCACCAAAGACAAAATCAATGGTGAAAACAGCACATCCATATCTCAAACCGTTCTGAAGATATTTCCATTTATTTACATTGAACCATATCATTTAATGTAAACATTACATAATTCGACCACGCAGCTGAACGGCTGACGTGAGTTGAGCAAATTTACAAAATTAAGTTTATAGGCCTATGTTTTAGGGTTTCAAACCAAAAATTTTGGAAACAGGTCTACTCACGACGGTGCTGAATAGCTGCAAAATGCTTCGCACGCCATTCAGCATATCGGGCGTATCTTCAATACACAAAGCATTGCGTGCTTCGCACGCCATTCCGTATATTGGCAGTATTTCCAATACACAAAGCATGGCGTGCTTCGCACGCCATTCCGCATATTGAGACTGTTTTCAATACACAGTGCATTGAGAGCTTCGCACGCCATTCCGCATATTGGGAGTATCTTCAATACACAATGCATTGCGTGCTTCGCACGCCATCCCACGCTAACTTCCACCAAATGGCTTTGAACCGGGGGTACTTTTATGGTATTTTACGTTTTGATCGATTTTGGGGAAACCAAGCGAGCTATAAGGTCGCGTAAAAAAACAAAATGTGCAGAATAGCATGCTACATTTATTTTTCCAGAAAAACTCTAAAAACATTTATTCTCGTAGGAAAAATCTCAAAAATAGTTATTTCCGGTCAAAAGACGTGCTTCCGGTTGTTGGATTTTTTTGGCTGACGAACTCGTCCGACCGACGTAGACAACCAACATGTGTACCGAATTCGAACCAAAACGGATTTAATATGCGTCCGCTAGAGTGCTCACACATATATACATAAATATATACATATATGTATATATATATGATTTTTAATGACACCCCAAAACGTGTTCTGGGGGATCGGTGCTCATTTACTACTCCTGACCTTGGGTCTCACCATAAGGGCCATTGCCTATTTCAATTTTTCCTATTGAAATTCGCTAATAAAGTACATTGAACTTCTTACCTAAACTTCTTTTATGGTGAATAAAATTAAACATTATCAATCAATCAAATCGTAAGGTATTAATTTAATGTATGTAAATTTTATTTTATAACTTTATTTAACATCGAATTTATTTATTATAAACCCGTAACTTCAGAACATAAGGATGACTCTAGAAAACGGAATCAGTTATTGATAACAAATGTTTTAAACTAAAATAAAAACTATTTTTAGTTGTTTTCTTTTTCAATTTTAAAAGACACGCTGGTATAATAAATTAAATGTACAGGCCTAATGATGTCTGCGGCGGTCGAAACAGGAAAATGGGATAAGCTTAAACAAAAGTGATTTTCCCTTTTAAAACTAATTTTACATCAAATCCTTTTTATTTGTACAGTCGAAATTCAGTATCAAAGAGTCTTTGTTTTAAATTTGTTATTCATCTATTGCTAAGAAAAGTAGGATTAGTAAAAACAATTCGCATAGTTAAACTAGAATTGTGCTGTTTCTAAGTAATTGGAAATTTGCACTCTAGTTTTTGGAACAAGTCAAACCGATTTTTTAACTTCCCGCTACCAATAAAGGGAAGTTATTGATTTCGGTCCGATTTTCGAAAGTCGAGTTTTAATTAAATCTCCACGTTTTGAGGTCCCAGGAAGCCATTCTGACTATTCCCGCCGAGGTGTCCGACCGTGTGTGGGCGTGTGTGTGTGAGTTTGTAAAATGGTAGAACGGAGGTCCTGGCATAAACCATTAACAGCAGAAGCGAGGTCTTGTGGAAAACCGAGGTCCCAAACCCAAGACCTCGGTTTTAGATAAGTGCAGTTTTGCATTGTACATTACTAAAATATCATTTTGGTAAGTTTTTTCAAAATCTGAGCGAGACCTCGGTTTTCTTTACAGTACTGGTAGAGTGTTATGGAGTGTAAATTAGTTCGAAAAGTGTTCGCACAGAATGCGCTACATTGAACAAAGTTAAAGCTGTAAACGGATGTAGGCTATTTGCCGGATGCCGGACTATTCCTTCGATTCATTTTCAGAAGTTTTGTGGGTTTCGCAGTTCGCTGCATATTTATAACTTGACTGCTTCATTGCTCGTAATAAAGTCGAATAGATCCCATTTATATTTTATTAACTCAAGTTATATTTTAAACATAATTAAGTTTTACGCTATTGACAAATTAAGTTTAAATTTTTTGTGAAATATCTCATTCAGATGATTATTTTAAATGCATTTGTTCTTAAATCATTATTTTACATCATATCCGTTAAGAAATAATGATTTTCCGTGAAGAGATTATTAAGTAAATCTTAATTTTTACGTAGCGTACAATACATCGAAGACGATTGAAAAAAATTCCTTATTACCATACGTTTATATACATTTTTGTTGGCAACGTTTGGGCCCATTATGGAGTTTCCCAAACATTGAAAGTGGGTAATTTCAGCTTTTGTATGTTTTGTGAAACCGAATTACATAAAAAATTTCTGGTTCGTGACAGGCCTAACATTTTGAACAAATAAATAAATTAAATTTTCAATGTTAATATATTACTGAGATTCATACGCAACAGGAATGGAATGGTTTTAAATTGATCATACATTACTAAAATTTCACTTTAACGCAACAGGCATTATAAAAAAGTCGAACACTAGGTCGTTATTAACTCTTAAGAAGATAAGAAGATATAAGTTACTGTTTGTGCATATTAGTAAAGTAACTGTTAGCAAATCATGTTCAATGGTTACAAGGTTGCCAGTAATACAATATTCAAATCAATCATTTTTTTAACGCTTATGATTAGTCTCATTTTTAGTAATTATTATCATAAACATTGTTCTCTTCCATTGTCTTCCGCGTTTGACAAATAAATTTGAATAATCTTCCTGTTAGTCTTGATTTCATAGATAATTTAAACAGCCAATTAGTCAAATAAATTAGAACTACAAATGAATACTTGTGCTTTGCATTAGGTTTAGGTCTACTAAATTTGTTTTAAAATAGCACAAAATGTAAATAAAATAGGCTAAATTTAGGTACTATTGCATGTGTAAAAAGTGTCAGTAGGCCTATATTTTATTTTTATGTCAACCACGGGAATACGTAACAGAAATTTTTTTTTAAATTGGAAAATTGCAAGTTAAAACGTCTTACATCCATTGCAATGTATTGCTAACTTTTTCTATATTTTTGTTTGTAAGCTCCTTAATTGTGTTTCTACGAGAAGGGGCCGAACGTTTTGTTGCGGGGGGGGGGGGGGGGAGGACAAAGAGTGATTTTACTCTCTACTGTAAAGGGCGGTTTACACGCTCAAGCCATTTGCGCAAACTGGCTTGTGCAAACGAACTGAATAAAATATTTCCGTTCACACGCTTAGTTCGGTTTGTGCAATTGTGAAGTGAGGAACCCCAAAAATGTTTATCAGTTTTGTTCAAATTGTTATTAATCAATTTGTATTGTTCAAAATGGAAAATCTGGACGAAGAACTAATACCATGTCGATGAAGATGGTGTTGGTGGTAAAACGACACTCGCAGATTCTGGGCACAAATCGGGGTTTGTTTCATTGTCAGGACTCTGAAACAATATTAATGTGATTTAATATTAATAACAGTAGGCCTAATAGTCCTCGAGCCCAGGTCTTTAAAACGTTTATGATTACCTAACTCTTGAGACGTCGTATATCTCTTATTTATGAAGAGTCGGACAACATGTTTATTTTCAACAGTTCTCGGTATACCGGGGCATTTTCCTTTGAGACCCCGGCAAACTCATTGATTTGATGCGGTAACAAAATGTATGACCTAAATGTAATCTTTCTTTTAATCGGAAGTTTTTTTTATATAGAAAGCGAAAAACATTTTGTCGGGCCAATATTATTTGTAATTTCTGCGCGTCCGACACCCCAAACATGGCAAAGTTATGACGTCATACAATTTAGCACCTAACCTTTGATTTTTCAGAATCGTTTACAAAATTTGTATTTATATAAGGAAGAGGTAACATTACCCGACAAAGTTTTCGGGAAGTACTAGTTGTCGGGGTAGGAAAATTGACCTACCATATAATTTTCATTTTGTATGTTTTGTAATAGTATTTAATCTTAGAACCGGCAATGTAACAACAATAGATTTTTGGCATTTGCAAACAATTAAAATATGACTGTTTGAAGAAGTATTTTTGTAAATTCGCCAAAAAATTCTATAAACAGTAAACATAACGTATATATCATTTTGTTCGGAATAAACCAGATAATAAAGAAAAAATTGTTGAGTGATTAAAATACAAACTTTTCATTGAGTAGGCCTATTTTGAATATAATTGGTCAGAAAAATAATTCATTATTTTGGTTTGTAATGAAATAAAAAATAAAAATAATAATAGAGTTTAGAGCTTTGAAAATACTTTTTTACACTAAATGTATCGATTATAAATAATTAAAAATTCGTATTGAGGTTTAACAAAATTATTTTATTAATTAGTTTTTTTACAAATTATTAAAATTGTTTTCCAAATATTGCATTTAATGGCTAAACAGTTAATTTTATTAAAAATTGCTAAAAAACAATTGTAGCTCTTTTTGTGACAAACATTTTTTATTTATAACTTTTTTTTATAGGATGAATAGTTTTTGAGTTATGGTTTTGACACCCTTTTCCAAGATGGCGGCCGTAGCACAGTTTTTTTTTGCGAGGACTTTTAGTATGTTATTACAGTAGCTAAATACAACATACATACCAAATCCTTAGCTTATAAGAGTTTGTTTTTAGGTAATTTGGTGATTTTGGTTTAAAATGACTACACTATAAGGCAAAAAACTGAGGCAAAATGTTTTCAACAATAAGCGATTTTGAGCGCAGATATCTGGCAAACCATGCGAGATAGCCACAAAATGATTAGAATGAATCTTGTGGCATATTTGGTCAGCTTTAGTTTTGTACATTATGGTATTATCGCTGGGAAGATAGTTTCGAGATAAAGCAAAAACCCGAAAAAAGAAACCTTGTACGTGCTTCCCGCCTGCACTCCGCTTACCTCCTAGGATAGGGGACTTTTAGTATGTTATTAATTAATACAAACAAAGTCACCAAATACAGTCAAACATTGTGTTTCTTCCATTTATCTCTACACCCCACTTTTGTAGCATTCATTGAATGGACCATGGTTTTATTTACTAACAATTTCTTATCTTTGTATTGGATGGTGCCAAGTGGGCGTTTAGTAGACTCTGAGACTGATGTTTTCAGTTTAGGATTTTTACCCCCCGCTTCTCTCCTCGCCACCACAAGGTCACTGACTGTACTCGGTCCTTTTTATTAAAATCACACTGTACGCTCGGGAGTTTTCTTCAAGGTATAGAAGAGCCTTAACTTATATTTTTAGGAGTTTTCTTTTTCTCCAATTTACGTAATATTTGTTTCCTATAAAAATGTTTTTGTTTTTAGAGTTAGTTTGATGCGTAGTTTTAGACTCTATGGCTAAGCAAAATTGATCCTTACATCTGTTCACAAATAAGTAAACAATAATATTAACAATTATAGTTAAATTTAACATATATTGTTTGGAATTTTCGTTATCTCCTAATTTATATATTTGTTTCCAGTCTTTCTGTGATATTTTTTGAGTTGTTAGAGTTAGATTGGTGTGTAATTTAAGAATATAAGCAAAATGTATCATTACGTTTGGTCACACGTAAGTAAACAATGACCATATTTTACTTTACAAGTAGGAAATAAGACTACGATTGACAAAGAAATATTAATATCGAATCATTCGATATTGCTGATATCGATATTCTCGTTATATCGATACAAGAGCTTGATATCATATTGATATCGAATATCTAAAACTTCCCGATATCGCAACAACCCTAAGTAGCACGACTCTTCCGGCAGTGACAACGACCTGACCTTGACGGACCCCCACCCCATCACTCGTTCAATCTGACAACGTAGCTCTGCTAATATGTTACAGTAGCCTTGCACCTGAACTCTCGCGGCCAAAAACTGACTCAATTATACCGCACCCGTTCTCCTATTACAGTGAGGTCTGGTGAATTTCTATAGTCTGTGATAAGACCAACAATCCGGCAGAACAGTTCAATTCAATAGTTGCAAAATTTATTGGTGGAAAAGGGGTTAATCCAACCAAAATATCTTTTTAAAAAAAAAAGAAAAACCGACGCGTCAAGCTATGATTATCCCCACTCTTAAAAATTGTCCACACTTAAAAACAAAACTATAATTCCCACTCTTAAAACTTTATAATACGGTAGGTCATTTCTTGAACAAAAGAAGAAGTGAAATAAACTAACGCGTAAAGCTATGATTTACTTTTAAATCAATAAAAATTATAATACGATGGATAATTTCTTGAACAAAGAAAATAAGTGTAATAAACTAATGTGTAAAGCTATAATTCACGTTTTGAATAATTATTAATCCCGTCAGAAATATTAGCTTTCTCATGAAAGTATTAAAATCAATAAAAACGTTTAAAAATGAAGACTATTTTATGAAACTCTTTACACGAATTATTCACAACTCACTTCCACAAGCTACGTGTCCAATTAAAAAATATTTGAAACGCTTGGCGGTCCTTTTTATTGAAAATCTTCAAAATATTATTCTGAAAATGATCTTTACCTTATCTTTCAAACGTAATTATTCATAAACTCCGTGAAATTGCCATGGCAAATATTATTTATAACTGCATATGACCACCTATATGGAATAAAAAGGAAACGTAGATTATGAAGTGTTGCCGGCCGATATCGTCGAGTACTTGGCGGTCGAACAGGCCTCTGTTCGCCAGACTGATATTATACCGACCCGGGACATTGTAGAGTGAAGCTCTGAGGATATTTAGGCGAGTTTTCCCGTAAAAGGCATTTACGGGAAAATCGCAAGACGCTGACAGAAATTGGCCCTTTTAAAGGCCAAGAAGTTTGTTGTGGAATTTAGTTCGATTGTGCGATGTGATGTCGGCCATGTTGTGGACCGAGAAGTAGGTTCGGAATTTATACCTGCTGTTTCGATTTGAGTTTTGGCCCTTTTGAGGGCCAAAAGTAATGATTGAAAATTATTTCGCTGTTTTTCGCCGGAGTGTATATACGAATGCCGGGGAATCTCACGAAGTATATTATTGGAAATATAAGTAGCTCCGCTACGACAATTTTAATAAAAATCTGCAGTAAAGAGCAGATTAAATTTTTTTTCGCGAGTTCTACTGTTTACGAAACTATTAGTAATACTGTATAACCTATAAAAAGTGCTAATTACATAACTGTAACCTTATAAAAATATTTCAAATAATGATTGAGTGTAGTAGTTTGTTATATAAGTTTAAGTAAGAATTGAATAGATTATTGGTTTTGTAAAACTAGATTGCTATATTTAAAAAATAATAATAATTCAATATACACAGAAACGAATTCAATTATTTAAATGTGTTTTATTTTGAATACACAAATTTGAAACTTGAGTGCTCGAAGGATAGAGAGATGTGTTTCGCCTTTACTGAAGCGCTGGTTTAGTACCGGAACAGCCAAGAGGCTACCGACGTTGCCGTTTTGAACTATGTGTGAGAGAGTGGGGAGATGGACAGGCGCTAAACACTACGGCGACAAAAAAGGACACTGAGCCTTGTGTTGCCTGCACTGCTTGGCAACGTTAGCTAGCTAACTTCCAGCTAACATATTAACGAAATTACCGAAACACATCTCCCTATCCTTCGAGCACTCTGTATTACTTTGTCCTCTGTGCTTAGAGTTTATAGTATAAAAATGTTCATACAAACATTCAGTCCCCTTGCATGCCTATAGGATGTACAGCTGGACATTGAGCACAGAGTCCAAGGCAGCTAAAATACCATTTATAGTGTTTTTTGTATAAACTCTAGTACCGGTTCAACTGAACCAAAATGGATGAAATTGGTATCATTTTAAGCAAAATTTAAAGTGCTTTATTTATCTAATAGATATCTTTTTGATTTGATAAGTCAGTTTAGAGCAGTCATGGGCAAAGTACGGCCCCCGGGCCAAGTGCGGCCCTCGGGCTAGTCTGATCCGGCCCGCGACACGATTTTGATTAACCCCTAAAATTAATTGCACATAGGAAGTGATAATTTTTTTTGTGCAGCTATAATAGTTAACGGGAGCCTTAGGTATGGTATTATCGCATCTAACACTAACTGGGTTTGCATCGCGTGTTATCTTTCCGTAGAAAATGTATGTATATCGGTAGTATGGCGATTTAGTGCGATGCGTGTGGCCTGTCCTGTAGATCGTTCGGTGTTGCTCGGTCAAGTTCGGGATGAATCGGCGCTAGCAATATTGTTTTGTCCGTCGGCTGTTCTCAAGGTCAGTGTAGTTCAGACAGTCACGTAGGCCACGTCACCTCTGCAACTCTTAGTCTGACTTGTATTTACATAGTTGAGTTTGTCGGTAGTGTGCTTTTTGACCGGTACAATGGCAACTAAAAAACGTAAAGTTGATTCAGAATGTCGTGTTTTTAAAGATAAGTGGACTTGGAAATACTTTTTTACACCTATTAAGGATAAACCTGTGTGCCTAATTTGCAATGAAGCTGTAGCCGTATTCAAGGAATTTAACCTCTCTCGACATTTCATGACAAAACATAACAACGCCACTTATGAAAAGATGACTGAAGAAGAACGGAAGCAAAAATCAGGAGCTCTACGTAAGCAAATATCAGGTCAGCAAAATATTTTTTAAAAGCAGAACAGCTCTCAAAAGCTTGCTACACGTGCCAGCTATGTTGTAGCATACAATATTGCTAAAAGTAACAAAACATTTTCTGATGGAAAATTTGTAAAAACTTGTTTACTTCAAGTAAGTGATATTTTGTATCCTGAAAAAACAAGGGATTTTGAAGCAGTAAGTTTGTCCCGAAAAACAATTACGTCTAGAATTGAAGCTATTAACAAGCAGTTTGTAACACAACTAGAATCAAAGATAAGCACGTTTAAATTCTGTTCTTTTGCGTTGGATGAAAGCACCGACATAACTGACACAGCTCAGTTACTGATATTTATAAGAGGTATAGATGACAACTTTGGTGTTACTGAAGAATTAGCCTCCATGCGTTCATTAAAGGGAACGACAAAAGGATCAGACATTTTTGAAGAATTTCAAGAAACTATCACATCTTTGAAAGTACCTCTGACCACTATTTGTAACATTACTACTGACGGAGCACCAAATATGACAGGGGCAAAATCTGGTTTTGTAGGCAAATTTAATGAATCATTTCCTGGGAACGAAGTGGTGTTTCTTCATTGTATCATCCATCAAGAAACTCTGTGTAAATCTGCTCTAGAAATGAAACATGTGCTTGATGTTGTTATTAACATTGTTAATAGCATTCGTTCGCGAGCACTCAACCATAGGCAATTTCAAGAGTTTCTTTACTCATTGCAGTCAGAATATTCTGACGTACTTTACTACACCAAAGTAAGGTGGCTTAGTGCAGGGCGGGTTTTTGAACGAGTTTTTGATCTAAAAGACGAAATTATCTCTTTTATGGAAGAAAAAGGAATGGACGAGTGTGATCATTTGAAAGATATGTTATGGCTTTCAGACTTTGCATTTTTTACAGATATTTTCAGAAACATCAATAAATTGAACCTTAAACTCCAGGGAAGAAATCAATTGATTCATGATACTTGGGGTCATAACAGGGGTTTCAAACTGCAGTTAAATCTATTTTCCAAACAACTACTCAAGAAAGACTTCACTCATTTTCCAAGGTTAAAATCCATTTCAGTTACAGAATACAAAGTTAAGAGCTATGAGAAAAACGTAAAATGCCTTCATGAAGAATATGAACGAAGATTCCAAGACTTCAAAGTTATCGAACAGGACCTGGAGATTTTTAGCATGTCATTTAATTTGGATTGTGAATCAGTTAAACCAGAACTGCAGCTCGAACTAATTGAGTTGCAATGTAACACTGAATTGAAACAACTATTTCTCAATGTTTCGAAGATTGAGTTCTACAAGGCCCTGTCAAAAACAACTTTTCCAAACCTGAAATCTCACGCTCAGAAGATAATTTCGATGTATTCCTCTGCTTACATCTGTGAACAGGTGTTTTCTACTATGAAGCTTCGCAAAAACAGTGTTAGAAACCGATTGACTGACCATAATTATTTAGCTTCACTACTGCGAATCAGCTCATCTCAGTTTCTACCAGATTATGATCAACTTTTAGAATCTCAGTCACAGTTTCATCTGTCTCATACGCCTTCATGCTCTTCTAAAGATTAATCATTTTTTGTGACTTGTTTGGAAGTTTTTACCATTGTAGTATATAAGTTGTGTATGATGTAAAATTAAACAATAAAAAGGTTTAGGCCTATAACTTGTATTTTTTTTTTTTTTTGGCCCGCCTGTAAATTTTTAAATTTCATCTGGCCCTATTTTTAAAAAGTTTGCCTATCACTGGTTTAGAGTTATTCAAGAAAAACTTAAAATAGCGAATTTGCTCATATTTTGGAGCGCAGCGCCGAGTGCATCGGGGAAAACTTAGGATAGGGGCACCAATAAAGGAATTCCAGGATTAAAACTTTTGTCGAGAGTTAACTCTTTTAAATGTATTTTTCACGTCATTTGTCTGGACTGTTGTTTTTGTTACATTGGAATTTGTACAAACATTCCACCTTATTTTTAATGGTTGGACAATGTAATTCTGACGGCTAAAAAAAATTACGCATAAAAAAATGCCAACTACAATTGCAGTTGTTATTTCAACATATTTAACAAATACTAGATTATATGCAGGCTAATGAAAATTTATAACAAATAGTTGTAGCTCATGTATCCCTGAGGATAACGACTTTGTCGTTGAAATGCGTTTGATCAATCAACGTATATGTGTGAGAATTATTTTATTGTTAATATTTTTAAATAATTCCTTCTCACTCGTCAAGCTCAAAGTTTATTAGCAAATGTCATAATGTGGCAGAATGTCTTTTATTAGTAAATAAACACGAATTACAAACTTTGATTTAATTAACTCACAATTCCTTCTTTGTTGATATTATAGTAAAATTCAACTCAGAGTGAGGCGGAAGTTCAAGCCTACGGAGGGTCAGCACGGTCGACTGGTTTCCGCTCCACACCTACCTGAATTTTACTTTTTTATAGTAGCGTATGCAAACTTTTTTTATAACAAGAAAATATAAAAATAAATCACATAAAGTTGTGTATCGCGGTCGTCAGTTTATTTTGATACCAAATTTGAAGTAAATCGGTAAATGTTGAGTAATTAAATAGTTCTTAGTTACATTAAAAGCTATGCCATTTTTAGCTATGGTGATTAGAGTAGGGGAAAGGTTCTGGTTTACCCTCACCCCGCTTCTCTCCGGGCCAATACAACGTTACTAACTATAGGCCTACTAACTCCGACAAGTTTTATTTAAAGTAATTTCCTCAAGGTAAATAAGAGCTTTTAAAAATACCACTTTTTAATTGAAGAGTCTTATTACCGTATGTATAACATACTAGGGGATACCCCTGGGTGCTCCGCACGCCAACCCGCCTTCCCCCCGTTGGAGCCCGTTGTGTAGTCAGCAAGGCTCAGGTCTACACTTTAATAATAACCTAACCTAAAAGTAAAAAATACTAATAATTGATTTAAGTTTGAAATAATGCTGTTAATGGAAATATTAGAGCAAACAGCTGATTACTGAATTAACAATAAACATATTTATTTTTATGATAATTAAACATGTGCTGTTATAATCAGCTGATCTGTGCTATTCAGTTCATCAGTAAAAACAATGATATTAAATAGAAAATATTTTAAATTCTATTTTTTAAATATTAAATGAAGGAATAGTACAATTTTAAGGCAAATGGGCAAATATAGAGTTAATTATCTTTCATTTGACACAAACTGCATGTCAATAGGTCCAATAGAACTTCAGATATCACTCGGAATAGGCTTAAAATTGTATCCCATATTAAATTGCTATTTAAGAGATTTTAATTTTCGTTTTAAGGAAATAAGGAAATAAAAAAGGAAAACATGTGCGAAAGAAAATGTTGAAAACAATAAAAGCTATGGTACTTCAGCTCAAAAACCAGATATGACACCAGAAGTGCAAAAAAAGAGTTTTTACAAGTCACTACAAGGTCGCTAGTTGGTTTCATTGCTATGGTGTTTTTCGTTTCCATTTGTAGTTTGCATGAAGAATGCTCAAAATGCTTAAGGTCACACATAGGCCGCAATTTATTTTTTTCGATTTTTTAATGCCACATTTGGTTTTGACTAAATGAACTTGTTTCCAACAAAAAAAAA
>JAGFPH010004714.1:0-13522 GCA_018207615.1 Philaenus spumarius
ATGGCTTTTGTTCATTTACAGTTCATTTTATGATTTGGTTAGGCTCTGATTTGCATGTCATTTACTATAGGCCTACTGGGTCATTAGGCTAGACTTTGTTTTGTTTATTAATATCATTGACCTACATTTGATAAGTTGAATACTCAGTGATATGATTTGGTGCCATTGTAAAGTCCTTCAAATTATTTTAACGAATTTTGAGTTTAAAATTATTTGTAATGTGCCAAATCATATCATCTATTATTATTGAATCTTAACTAAACATTGTAACTCTTATAATCTAATAACATGAAACATTTTGAACATAACCTTAAAACTAAATTAACATATATACAACATCTTGACTAATTACTAACAGCTGTTCGTGTTCAGCAATTGCTTTGACTCTTGAGGTTTTAATCTTAAATACATAATTCAGCTGGTTTTGTTTATATTGACTATTTCTTAACCTATAATGTTTGTTTTTAACACTTAACTGATAATGATTCAGTTTAATATATACAAGGGAAGGGGTTTACTTGAGTAGTTCAAGGTTGTAGTTTATATATGGGGATTCACTGTTTGTTGGGGTTCACTGTAAAGTTAATTTCACACAATCTAGTTGGTGTAACACTTAAATGTTTTAAATTACTATTCACTTGGGGATAGGGGTACTTGAATATCTCAAGATTGTAGTCTGTTTCACATGGTTTATCACTTTACATTTGACATAATTTCACATAGTTCATTTATCACATTCGTAGTTTACATAGTTTATTTTATTTACATATTTTTATTCAGGTTAGTCTCTATCGTTTTGTTGTCGTATCTGATTATTTGGTCTGTACAGGCTCCGTTGATTTATATCTTTTTAACAGGTTTATATGGTAAGGTCCATAGGTTTTGTTTTCTTCGTCGATTAACATATAGATTGCCTTTTACTTTTTACTGCGTCTTGTAGATTTATAGGGATTGGATAGCTCTGTGCCCTGTAGCATTCTGGTTTTTCCACTTTTATTCTATGTTTGTAAAATTTGCATCTTCCTGGCCTGTCGGAAAATATGGTGTTATACTTATTTATTAGGTCCACAATTTGTTCCTTTTCATTTGATTTTAGGTTATTATTATCCTCAACAGCTTCGTGTATCTCCTTTTGTAACTCTTTATATTCTGTGTCTTCCTCATAGTTTTCATTATAATTAAGTAGCCTGCATTCCATCGATTCTTTATAATCATCTTCAAACTTTATTTTCAACAATTCATTGCATTTATTATATATGATCAATGTGTTATCTTTAAAGTTTATAATCATTCTCAATATTCTAATCGTATCCATTCCTAGTATACAGTCTTTGATTAAATAAGGTACTACTATGCATTGTACGTCGAATTTAAATTGTTTTATTTCTGCTTGTAGCAATATTATTTGGGAAACACGTTTCGATTTTCCGTTGAGTGCTGTGGTAATAAATGTGTTGCTGAGTGGAAGTTGTTCATGTTGGCCTAGATTGATCTTATTTTTCTGGTACCATTCTTCTGATATACAAGTTATAGTGCTTCCAGAATCTAAAAGTGTTGTTGTTGGTATTCCATTAAGTGTAATTTTTATTTCTGGGCATTTACAATTATTTGAGGTATCTTCGGTTTCATTCTCATCTTCTTTAAGTAGAAATTCCCTGTCGCAGTATAAATTGAGTATGTTTTCTTCTAATTTTATTTGTATTGTTTTGGGCTTGTTTCCGAAATTTATTTTGTTTAATGGCACTGGAGTAGGGTATGAAGTGTTATTCAACTCGTTATTGGTCACTTCACCTGTACAGCCTTTTGATCTATAGTTTATGTTCTCTATTCCAGTGCTTTGGAGTTTAACTCTCCCTGTTCTGAGTTAACTGCTCCCACTGGTTTCTCTGTTGTGCTGGTCGTTGGTCTATGGGTTGTAGCTATTGCTTGACATATCCTCTGCTGTTCAGCTGTCGGATAGTTGTTTGGTCTCCTGTCGGTGCGTGTATTTGGATAATCAGGTCGTGGTTGATATCCATAGTTCGGTTGGAATTGTGTCCTTATTGGCCCTGGTTGCCGGTCGTAATTATTTCTAGGGTGGTATTCACTTTGGTATCCCCTGTTGACTTGTTGGTGGTTACTCCCGTTATTGTTATAATTAGGCCTCTGTTGCTGGAACTGTGGTCTTGTGTTGGTCTGCCTGTATGGGTGTCCAAAGTTGTTCCTATTCTGGAATTGCGAGTATGGATAGTGTTGCTCGCTGCGAAATTTCGGTTTTTGCGTTTGTTGATACGCCTGTGGTCTGCTGGTTGGTGACTGCGGACTATTTCTTATCATGACGCTTCTTCTCCGAATTTCAGCATTGGCTTCCTCCGTGTCCTCACGTTGTAACAGGTCTCCGAACTCCTTGACAGTGGTGACATTCTGTACACGTTGCGCATCTTGAATCCTGGTTTCGAAATGTTCCACCAGTGTAGCAATAATATCCTCTTCAGGTGGTTGAGGTATCATGGAGCGCATTGTGATTACTCTTTCTGTGAAGTACTCACATCGGTTGAGTTTTCCTCCGGGTCTGTATTTTTCGAACTCCAGTTTTTGTCTTGTCCCCTTTTGGACGTCTCGATTCCAAAATTTGTCTAAAAACAGGGTGTTAAATTGTTTGAAGTTGGTGACTTCATACTTGACAAGCTGCCACCATCTAGCTGCGCTACCTTCAAGGCTGTTTTCGATCATGTCGAGTAAACATTCCTGGTTGTCTCCCTGTTGTCCGATTTTCCTCAGGGTTAACCTTTCATAGTACCTCTGTAGTCGGTACAGATACTCGTTTGGGTTGTTCTGTCGACCATTAAATTTTGGTAAAATAGGCTGTAAAGCATTTTGGATATCCGCATGGCTATTGCCTCCACAAATTACGTTAATCGGTGGGGATGGTCTATCTTCGAGTGGGGTTTTAGGTATCTCGTCGATTAAATGTTGTACCTCTAACATGACTTGCGTGGATTGTTGGGTTAATTTTGCATTTAAATTTTCCTCTTGCTTTGCTAGTGTCTCTTCAAAGTTTTGTTTGGTTATGGTATTATTTAATTTTGATTCCACATTATTTAATCTACTGTTGTTAGTTTGCACCGCTTCTTCTACTAATGTTAAATTTTCTGAAAATTTCTCCTCCATTTGAGAAATTCGTATATCTATACTGTCCTTCCATCCCTCAATTTCATTTTGCACCTCTTTAAAATTTGAAATAAAATTATATTCTTGTTGTTGGAACTTTGAGTTAATATTTGTCTCCAAACCTTTCATATTTGCTTCTAAAGTTTTCATATTTATTTCTAAATTAGTTTTTATATCGGTTTCTAAGTTGGTTTTCATGTTGGTTTCTAAGGCTTTCATATTTGTTTTCATATTTGTTTCTAAATTTTGAAGTATGGAGACTATTTGTTCTAATGTTATTGCTGTGCCAGAGGTCGGTTGTGTGGCTTCTACAGGGGTTGTTTGGGTGGTTTCACTATCTTCCATATTGGTCGTGTTTAAATTGTCTACTTCTGTATTGTTAGTGGTAGGTGTTTCTAAGGTATTTGGTAAAGTACTGGTGGTTGAAGTTGAAGGTCTAAGATTTTTGAGTTCTCCTTCCTTTGCTTTTTCTGTTTGTGGAACTGTAGGTCTTAAATTATATTTTTGTATTTCTTGTTCTTTAGGATCCATAATGTTTGCTTTATATATGTATTTAAAATTATTATTATTATTATTTTGTGTCTAATTGGGTTATTGTTTAGGCTATAAGCTATTTTGGGTACTTAAATCTAAATTGACATTCCTTAACCTATTATACATATATATTTAAATCTAGATAATCTTATTCTAACTTAGGCCTATAATTATTTATTACTACAATATATTTTTAAGTATCAAGTTGATCTTCAAACGGGATTTCAATAGTCTATTCAAGCCCAAACGTTGGTCGCCATTTTATAATAATATTTGATTCATTATAAAATGTTTTTCTTTGAATTAAATGCCCCACTTGTTGGAAGCCATTTTATAACTAAACTTTGGTTATAAATATGTACTTGTAATGATAGATATATCTAAGATATTGACTAATGAAATTAAAAACACATAGGCTTGATTGGATACAATAAATAGAAGTTTGATTTATTCAAATAAAGATTATATTAACATAGTTTTACAAAGATTTTAATTTTTGTTATTTCTTGAAGTTAAAGCTTTTAAAATTGTATATTCACTAATAATTTTGCCATCGGCTGAAGCTCAGTTTAATCATAAATGTTCTTGACTATTTAAAAAGTTCCATAATATCTTTGTGGATTGATTATAAAGTATTTAAATTAAATTAATCTCGGGTAGGTAACATGCCTGGACTTGAATTGACTATTGTTCAAATCGCATATTGGGTAAATTGAAAGAAGTTATAATTATCAAAGAAATATGGCATCATTAAGCTTGGAGATAGTTTGTAGTAATTTTCAAAGTTCTTTAGTTTCTTTTAAAGTCTATTATATATTGAATAGCTTTAAGTTATGTATTATTAGAACAGGTATACCACATCTGTTATAATTTGAGTCACTGAGTCTATTGATTTGAACTTATTCACACTTTACAAACACGAAAACTTATTAACTGTAAATTCTCATCTTGCTTCTTCCAGCGTCTCTTTTCAAGTCCTTTTGAAAAGCTTCTCAAACTACCGCGTCGGTTTTCTAGTTCGCGTGCAACCGCTGCACGTCCAGGCGCTAGTTACGGATTTCTGAAGTTCTCTATTGGTTGTTCCACTTAGCGTACGGTGTTTTTCAAGCATTTTGAAAGGGATTAATTATATCGTTCATGGTGTAAATATTCACTTTCTGTCTATTTATTATACAAATTTTTATAGTTATTTTGATGCTAAAATGTTATCTATAAGTTTAATTATTTAAATCGCGTCACCTTTTGAAAATCAACTTGGTTTTCGCGCCGGCCATGTTTGACGATTTCCGTTATGACAGACAATGCTTATATTAATTATCCTAATTATTTCTAACACATTTGGCTTGAACTAATATTACTTTAAGGTCTAATTATTCCTAATAGATATAATTTTGTTGGTTTCCACTGTGTTCTGATAAGTTAAATATTTATTTACATTCATGTTTTGATTCGACACTCGATTACGTCATGCGCAATTTATTATAAACAATCATGGCGTCGTACTGTTTTGATACAGAACTTTCGTCTGCAATTGAGTTGTACGATTCGTACGGATTTTATTAATTCATATGTCTAATGCACTTCAGTTAATAAATAAATGAATATAATTATTTCTTATATGTGGTTTGTTGTGACTAGTGATTTGTGTTTAGTATTTACATTGAAAGTTTTAAGCTATGGTGTCGAATTTTAGGTTACAAGATTGTTTTCTTTACACAAATGGATCTTTAGATTCTGTTAATAATTTCACACCATATTCTAACTTAAGGTTGATTGAATAGTTTCCACATATGGCTTTTGTTCATTTACAGTTCATTTTATGATTTGGTTAGGCTCTGATTTGCATGTCATTTACTATAGGCCTACTGGGTCATTAGGCTAGACTTTGTTTTGTTTATTAATATCATTGACCTACATTTGATAAGTTGAATACTCAGTGATATGATTTGGTGCCATTGTACACTTAAAAAGAATACAATTACGTTAAAAAGACTGAAAATACCAACAACCACGGGCAACGCCGTACGGGTCAGCTAGTTACCTATAAATTTATAATGATTTGACCACGCAGCTGAACCGCTGACGTGAGTTGAGCAAATTTCCAAAATTAAGTTTATAGCCCTATGTTTTAGGGTTTCAACCAACAATTTGGGAAATAGGCCTACTCACGACGGTGCTGAATAGCTGTCTATGTATACAAAATATTTTAGTAGAATTTGTTTGCACCTATGCCTCTACCTTCGACTCATGAGCTCCTAAGTCACCTTGTTTGCATCTAAGTCTCCAGGTTTGAGTCACGCGCTCCTTCGTTCTACTCGCAGCGGAAAAACTTGCTTTGGAGGTTTGCACCTCGACCTTGCGGCCTCGGGTTATGAGCTTTGCTTCGCTTGCAGTGTAAAAACTCGTCCTTCGGCCTCGGGAGGATGAGAAGATGGCCCCATGGTAAAATCCACCACATGGCTTTGAACCGAGTAGGCCTACTTTTATGGTATTTTAAAAATGTGATGAGTTAAGTAATTTCCTTATGCTTTCTAGCGCGGCATCAGTATTGATTTAGGCAACTACAATTTTACAACGATTATTACACATAAATGTAAATAAACTTTTTAGAATAAATTTGTAAATACAAAAATTGAAGTTTAAAACATTTTCTTACCAATGGTATTTGTTTTATTGAGAGTTGATAATATTTATTGGGTGAAATATTTTGATACAAGTTGTGTTGTCTGAGACTACTCAATTGATTAGTCTGCCACTTAGACGATTAAACAAAAATATAATAACCCAAAGGAAGGGGCAGCAGCCCCCACAGCCCCCCTCCGGGATCCGCCAATGTGTCCAGCGGTAGGATTATAATCTGGAAAAAAGGACAAGAGTGTTTGAATTGAGATTTCCTCAAAATTACTCTTACAATATGTTTTTAGATTATTATAATAGGTTAGAGCGTGTAGAGATCAGTACCGCACCAACACCCAAGGAAGAACTCACTATCGCATGGTATACAAATAATAAAACTTTTGCTGGACAAAAATTACTTGTAATAAATACAATTTTACATTGTAAATTTCTCCATAAGTTTTTTGATATGTCCCTTGCATCTAAATTAATGATTAATCCTAGATATTTTATTTAATTTATCCAAAGCCAAGTAGAGGCCTAAATGAAATTATTATAGTTTTCACAATAATTAAACCTAATAAGGTAAATTATATTTTAATCATGACGTAAGCAGGCGAGGATGCTTTTTAATAACTTTTGTTTAAAATTTAGGAAAATTAAAATAGTAATTAATTATTCTTTAGTAGCCTATACAAACTTGAACCAAAGTAGAACTCATGAAAGCATTTATAAATTATGTTGTTTACTGGTTATATTGAAGCCTATGACACTAACCTGTCTGGGTTTAATGTGGCTAATTTCTTGATACAGTACCACGACTTGATATTACAGAAGTTGGGATTCCAACCTGTACACACAATTACATATTTTAATGTTAGTTCAGTTTACTTTCCATTTTTGACCCAATTAACATGACTATTTTCAAAATGCAAATAAAACCTGCACATATAGGACCGCTAACCTTTCTTTTGGTACAACCCGCATGTAAATCGGTCCAGTAGAATGGTCAGGCTCGCTGTCATAAGTTTTGCAAAAGTTTATACATATAAGAAGATATTGATCAATCAATAACAGAACTCATAGGTTACTAGTAAAAAGGTCATCAGCTTATAACATTTGAAAAAGTGAGTGGTATATTATGGGAAGTTCACAAAAAATGTTTGCCAAATTTAAAAAATATAAAACCTTACCTGTCATAGCATATTTACACCTCTTTACTAATAACTATTCTAACTGTAAGTTGGCTTTCATGTTGTGTACCCTATACAAATATGCTGTAAGAAAACAATTTAAATTTGGACTAGAAAATTGCATGTCTAATTATTTATTTACTATTACCTTTTTTAATGAAGAATGATATAGCCTATGATAGAGTTTACATCCTGAACAAAATTCTTCACATAGAACTTAATTTTCAATTTAGAATAATTAGACCTATTGTAGAACAAAAAATACTCCTTCACTGAGTTGATATTATTATTTATTTAAATTAAAGCAATATTATTAGAATTATGAAAGTTAAAATATACATAGACAGCAACAACAGATATCCTTCAGACATTTTTGAAAATTCGCAAAGGCTTATGGGTAATTTGCAATGGGATCATTTAAAATAATTCAATATCAGCCAAACAATTCGTACAATTTCGTTAGTAAACACATCAACTTAGGTTAACAAAATGTTTAAAATGATATGTTAAATACTATAAAGATACGCCGCAGACATAATTTACTTTAATTTGACTGAAACTGGTAATCATAGTTACCTTAATCTGTGCATAGCCGTGCAAAACAACGCTTTGAAACTTCAGCAAATTATTAGCATAAAATTAATTGAAAAAGAAAAGAATTTCACTAGTTTATACCATGCATTCAAACGTTAACTGTTGCAGCAAAAACTAAGTAAACCTATGCAAAACTTTTAATTATTGGCGAAAATATCTACTTGCCATTTCATATAAAGCTACAAACACTTTTTAACAGTAAAATGAACATAGAACATCGAACATTAATAACGGCGGAACGGAAAAGATACACAGGAAACAGGATGACCAACATAAATAAACACCTAAAATTATAAACATTAAATTTTATATATTATATTATAATTTAATGGTTTATCGAACCCTTGAATTTTTAATCTATTTAAAGATACAGTGGTGAGTGGAATATTATATTATGCTATATTACTTTGTCCAGAAAAGCTTCTGTCTGAAATGCACGGTCAAGTATGTTTATATAATATAAGTACATAAGTTACATATTATGGATTTAAAGGAACATTTTTTTTCTATTTATTTAGAAAAAACAATTTATATATATTTCAAGAAAATTTTGAAAAAGTGGCAAGCCCGAAATATTTTATATAATTTTATTGTAATTTAGGTTAATATAAGCTTCATTTTGTGGCAACCCTGTTAATTTCAAATCGACTACAAAACAGCTGTTTGACGTTTTGCATGTTTTGAATTTCATAATATTTTAGTGTTTAGTTACATACATCTGTAGTGGTTATTATTATGTTTGGAGAAATACAATTTCAATTGTATTAGTTAGGTATTTCAATTTGGGAAAATATACGAGTAATTTTCCTTAAAAATATCTATATTATGTGTAAATAACACTGATATTTTCTTTAAATTGTATAAGTCTAAACTGCGTAAAAATGGTTTCTTTAGAGTTTAAGGTTATGCTGTTCGGTATCCGTGAAAACAAACCTTGTACAAATGCATTACGAAAACAATGATTACAAATTCTTCGAATAATTTCCGTTCTAAAAATAAGACCAATCTAAAAAGCATCAAGAGCAGATCTTCCAAAGTAAAATGTGAAACACATGGTGAAGTTTATTGTAGTGAACCTTGTGTTAAGCTTAGATGTGCAGGTTGCAATAAGCCTGAAACTGAAATGTCACAGAATAGAAGGCCACCTACAACAGTCAGTCAGGTAATAGGCCATAGACATAAAGGAATGGGTGACAATGAGATGATTGACCTAAGACCTAAAACAAGTTCTAGCTCAGAAATGAATCGCAGTCGACATCCTCAACAAATAACTAGGCCTGCCAATCATGTTTTCGACGAATCCATTGACACAATTCCTACCAAACTATGTCAGGATCAGCATAGGGACAAATGTAGGGATGTTACCACTAAAATATCACCAAAAAACGAATTGAAAAGTACTTCTTCGAAACAATCCTCTTCAGGAGTTCAAAGAACAACCTGGGATTGTATTTTAAGAGAACAAAACATCGACTTAGTCTCAAATAATACTATTAAATCAAAATCCCTTCCCCCTCATAAGGACTGTTACAAAAAATCCAAGGCTAGGCCTACTTCACCTCACAAGTCCGGGCTAAAAGAACAACGTAAAGCAAATCATAATAGTAAGTCTAGGCTATCATATCCAGGTCAAGCAAATAAAAGTGTAGGAATGGGACAAAACCATGATTATACCAGTTGCTCGCATAATACCAGAACCACAGAAAATATAGGTATTAAGCCTATCATTTATGGGACACAGTGCCCATCTGGACCTTCCCTTAGTTGTAAATTGCCTTCTCAAGTAACATTTAATAGTCAAGTTTCCGCACATTGTTTATGTCCATCAACAAATCCAGTGTTAACCTTAGATCTTTTAGTAAAAGAACTCAGGGATAAACTACAAAGACAGGGTAAGTTAGTAAAACTAGTGTAGGTTTAAGTTATTTACCAACTAGGCTAGGTTAACCCTGAATTGTTTTTAGAAGATAATATTAAGTTATATAGATTATTTATTTGTATTTGCCTTACTGGACTTGGATATTTAATAAGTACCTTTATTTCATGAATTGTTGCAAGAACGGTCCCATGTGGTTGTGTGGGGCCCTCTTAAACAAATTTATATAGCCTACTTCGACGATCTATAAGCCTATGTTGCGTGTTTTTAAATGTGATGTGTTGTAAAGCGTTTTTTTCTTGACGCTTATTAAATTAAATAAATCCAATCATTTCATATGAATTATAACCGATTCTACAATGCCTGAATAATAGGGGAAAACGTAATCATTTAAATAAATTGAGACAAAAAACAGGACTGCGAGCAGTAGGCTACTCAACACAAAATAAATTAGGCCTATATGCATTGTTATGCATATTCCCCACACTATATCTTATTTTATAGTTTGAAAATCCTAAGCTATAAGTCTAACCACTGAAAATGAAAAATAATGTCAATAAGAGTCGTAATATATAGGTAACCTTGAACTGTAGGCTACACAAACTCAGCCATCTTATTGTAATGTTAAAATTATAGTGTCTAATAGAGACTGGAGTAAAATTCAGCAAATCATTGCATTTGACCTCAGTAAAAGTCTATATTACTTACTTCTTCTTTCAAGCTTCCGGCTTCAGGTAATGCCGACGACTCGGTGTCCGTGGTAAACCGTAGCTGCCAATGCCCAGTACAAAAGTCTATATTAATTAAGTTAATAATTTTATCAAATATTCAGAGATATATCAAACTCCATACATAATTTACCTAGCCTAAACCAACTTAATCTCTTATTTTTTCGTTACATATATCCATTCATTTTCGTCATGTTAAGACTTGTCACAATTAAAATTAATTTTTACATAAGTAGGCCTATATGTAGGCCTAAATACATCCTAGTGTATTTATAACACATAACTTATTAATTCTTACATTTGACATTGCTGTAATAATTAGTTGAGTTCATACTAAAATCTTTCAAAATTCAAATCTGTCACATTAATTTGATTTTACATTAGTGATCGGCCGTATTGCAAATGTTATATTTTATCATAAACCTATGAAATGAACAAGTTATTACAGCGATTCATGATGGTTAAAGTTTAGCGACTTTTACTTAGCCTACAACTTGGACTTATCAAATATCACATTGGCTATGAAATAAAACGCCCTTACAGACCAAACGTGGCAGTTTACGAATGAATATAAGTAGGTCTAATGCTCAAATTTAATTGTTTGGTATTGATTGGTTTGAACTCATAGTAAAATAGAATTTTTGATATACCTATAGAATTTAAATAGGCCTACTGATTTGTACAAGTTAGCTTTGGATACGTAAATTGTTATATTGGCCTCCATTATAGGCTATGATATATTTTACTAAATAGGGCCTAATAGGCAAATCTAGGGTATAACAACATACTACATCTATTGTTTCTTGTCAACTTGCAATTAACAAGGAATAGTTTTTGATGATGGTAGGAAAGGATTTGAAATGTGTTTTCAAACTATAAAGACAAACAAAAGTTAATTGTCAGACATAAGTAAGGTTGGCTTGTAGTAAGCCTACTTCATTATATTCAATGAGTAACATGTCTAAGTTACTGAAATTGAGTTTTATTATATCCCTACAGGGTGTTTCTAAACTTCAGAAGTATGGGGTGTTTTTTTAAATATCAAAACTAAGACCATTGTGTGTATTAACATACCGTATTAAGTTCTTATCACTGTTTTATATTCAACAATTATTGATGATAGGCTATGTTTTATTTTGTACACAGTTTTAATTGATAATTATCTTGCAGTTAACGATGATGACTTACAGCGTATAATTTTAGACATGGAAAATGCACTTTCAAATTTTCCATCTTTACCTGGTCATCAGAACGAAAAGTGTAATAATCAATTATCAGAGCCTGAAAAATTCAAGACAGCATTACAACAGGTAAGATATGATTATGTGGAACTTCTTACGACAGGTTTATTTTATTTTTAAAAACCTATTATTTTATTACCTGTTATTTTATTTTTGTTACCCGTCAGACGTGTGTAACAATATTTTTGTTCTAGAAACTGAACATTGGCGATTGCAAAAGTGTTGAACAGCTTCATTTAAAACTTGAAGAAAGTTGTGAGTTTTTACAAGACGTCTACAAACAGTTGCACGAGAATGGGAAGAAACACAAAGAAGAAAAACAAAGGCTGACCTTGTGAGTTTTTAACTTGGCAAATAGTTGTTTTGTTTCTAAATTCAGAAAATTTGAGTTGTTTTGGTCACAATTGGGTTCGATTTTCAGGGGTTGTATCAGCCCTTAAAGGCCAAATATTTTAAAATCCTTACTTATTGGGCTTTTAGCTCCTATGAAAAATATGTGTACCAAATTTCACGTTCCTAGGAGTTAGGGTTTTTGAGATATATAACAAACAATATTTATTGTTTTGGGGGTTGTTTCAACCCTTACAGGCCAAGTATTTTAAAATCCTTACAAAGTGCGCCTCTTGCCCCTATGACAAATACGTATACAAAATTTCACGTTCCTAGGAGGTAAGGTTTTTGAAATATATAATAAACAATATTTATTGTTTTATAGGTTGTTTCAACCCTTACAGGCCATATATTTTAAAATCCTTACTTAGTGTGCCTCTTGCCTCTATGACAAATAGGCTACATATACAAAATTTCACGTTTCTAGGCGGTAAGGTTTTTGAAATATATAATAAACAATATTTATTGTTTTAGGGGTTGTTTCAACCCTTACAAGCCAAGTATTTTAAAATCCTTACGTAGTGCGCCTCTTGCCCCTATGACAAATACGTATACCAAATTTCACGTTCCTAGGAGGTAAGGTTTTTGAGATTTATAATAAACAATATTTATTGTTTTAGGGGTTGTTTCAATCCTTACAGGCCAAGTATTTCAAAATCCTTTCTTAGTGCGCCTCTAGTGCCTATGAGTAATATGTGTACCAAATTTCAAGTTCCTAGGTTGTATGGTTTTTAAGATTAGAAACTGTGATCAGTCAATCAATCAATCAATGAGCGGTATTTGGCTTTTATAAGTATAGATAAGAACGCACCAAAATTAAATCAACAATAGAATAATGAAAGAATGAATCTTAGAATAATAGAAGAATTTGTTTAGTTTTTTCAAATTAACCCTTGCAACTACCGGAAACAAGTTGTGAATTCTGTGAGATTCCAATTGTTTGTCGTTGATATTATATTCGTGTTGAGCGACCCCAAAAATCTCCGGGTAACGAGTTTCCATCAATTTCATGTCATATTTCTAGAAAATTCCATGAGACGACGTGGATATCACCCGTCTGGGCCCCAGGGGCTATGAGGATCATCGCCGATATAATATTTGAGTGAGCAAACTCAAAATCCCCCGAGTAACGAGTTTCAATCGATTCGTGGCGTATTTCTAGAAAATTCCATGAGACGACATGGATATCACCCGTCTGGG